>JAVXUP010002937.1:0-96896 GCA_033070095.1 Escallonia herrerae | reverse complement strand
GCATTTCAAAAAAAGGTGTGTGGTATCTTCCATGAGAAGTTTGCATAACGGACAAAGGTCACAGGGATGGATGTTGAGATGTTTCAGATTTGAAAGTAAAAGGTAACCTATCTCATAAAATTTTCCAGATCAGGAAGCAAATTTTGAACGGTAAAGGAAGATGCCAGAGATTGGTCCAAAGAGTGGCATGGGCAGGACTAGGAGGGTAAGGAAGCTGTTGATGCGAATTCAGTGCCATGTTTACGTTCTCCTGTCCGGCCGTCAGCACCTTACCTTGCTCAATAATTGAAGTATCTGGCTAAGCTACAAGAAAAAACATTCGGAACTAGCAGTGACTGTGTATAAGCAGCTCAATTGTAGTCAGTTCTCGTGATTATTATGAGACATTCACCCATGCCACGTCAATATGTTTTAGAATACTAGACAGATAAAGCAGTTTGAGACAACATTAAAGCCTAAGTTCAATCTTCTTACAATCCCTTAAAGCGCTGTCTGATCTTTGTAAGCCTACCTACGACATCTCTCATATTAATCCTCTCGTCCGGTGAATCTTCTGTGCAGTTCAGTGCTACTTCCATGATCATTGACAAGCAATTTCCTGTCTCAGTAATGTCTTCCTCTTCTCCTGTCAGCAAGTTGGCATCAACAATGCTGAGTACTTCTTGAGAAAACGACTCGGATACCCATTTTTTCATGGTGAGTTCTCCCACAAACAGATCATCCGCGGGCTTCTTTCTTGTGAACGTTTCCATCAACAGAATCCCATAGCTGTAAACATCCCCCATAGGAGTCACTATGCCTGCCGTCCCATATTCTGCAATAATGGTACAAATTCATTACTGAATCAACTAGAGAAGAATGATTCATTTTTTAATGTTGAACATGAGAACAAATCAACTTAGCATGTACGAGTCCATTTAAGATCTTATGAATTTTTACTGGGTTCATCTATATCTATGTATGTTATTATTATTATTATATATTAAAAGCTGAAAAAACCTTCGCTTAGAATTAGAATTCAAGATCTCTTATTTTTACGCTACATCAAATTTCTGGAGCTCCTCTCTACACGCCAAATAGGATCCAACTTTCATTCTAAGACATTGCTCTTATTCCAGGACTCTTCCCAGGATTTTTTGAACTCTAATTTTTGTGATACATCAGATTGTTAGTGTTGCTGCTAAAAACTAGATCGGGAACCACACCAGAATCTGGCCTGCAAAAGAGAACACGGAGTAACCGCCGGGTGGGGTTCCGGCGAGGGAACGCTCCGATGCTTAAGTCAGAGATGGCTAACAATGTAGAACTCTGAAGAAGCAGTAAGACACAATGTGTGATTGTGTGTGAACTTGTCTTTACCTGAGGGGCTTGACCCCTTTATATAGTGGTAGAAGAAGGAGTCCTAGTAGGACTGGGCTTCGGTCAACTCTAAGCAGAATCTCATTAGGATCCTAGAGAATACCATATCAGTCTCTGCTGATAGAGTCAGATCTTCTTTAGGATTCTATCCGGTGACTGGTATGGTAAGTGCTATATCGGCAAGGAACCGGAATAGGTTATGCGCTGTAACTGCCACGTGTCACCCTGGGAATGGAGGGATATTTTCAGCTATATCAGTTAGAGTGTCCTATTCTTGTGCCAAATCAGCAAAATCTTTCGTCCCCAACTGGATTAGACCCTTCATTTAACCTGTATGCATATATTTTGAAGGTAATTTCTATCATTTAGTGTCCTATGCAATTACAATAACAAACACAGCTTCTATACTTGGTTGCTAACTCTTCGGTCTCAGATGCAAGCGCACAGGTTTCTTCTCTTCTTATTTGCCAATTCTCTTTTCTTCTGATTACAGATTTAATTTAGGAATTAAAATTAATTACAAGAATGTGAAAAGTGGTATGCCGAATATAGGTATCTTTACCTATGTAACCCGTTGGGTTAATTTTGTCAACTTAATCATCTTTTTCTTTCTGTGACAGATGATGCTTTGGCTTTTCAATATTGCAAGTATGCTACGAGGTTTTGCCTTTTCACTAGAGTACAATAGTTGGAGAAAAATCATTGTGACACCTAAGTGTACCTTTTTCATTATTACTTTCTTTATTTTTGCCTTATTATGTAGGGTAATTTTTGTTGTGTGAATGCCATTGTTATATTGGTTAAAAACTTGAAATAAGCGCTCTAAAATTCAATTGTGAATCTAATTCCACTATACAGTGGTTTTTCTTTTTCTTTTTGTCATGGTTTAAGTTTCTTTTGACTTTTTTACTGCCTTTTAATTTGTTTTATAGCGTCTTAAACTTTCATGCATCACTAGCGTGAAATGCTCTTGAAACTTGACCGCGGATGTGCTAGAGATACATTTTTGGAGAAGACACACTTCTACTATTTATTTGCAAACTTTCAAAAAGTTTGGATTGCTAAATCTGAAATCCTCACTATAGACACTTTTAGTGACAAAATAATGGGTAGTGATAGCGTCGCCAAATTTATTTTTTGTTTTTTTGCATGTGTGTAAAAGTGGTGGTTTCAATTATGTATCTAAATAAGGGTATTTAGTAAGTGAATTTTGATGATGAATCTTTCTTATATGCTTTTTTTTTTTAGCTATTTTCATGTGAGCAGCATTTAAGTCTTATAAGGTTGACAAGATGTTGATGTTCATACATGTATCAGTAGGCGTTAAATGCTCATGAAGCTTGAGAACAAGCCAGATTTTGAGATACCCGTTTGGGTAAGACACTCTTTGTCACGATTATGAGTTATACGTCCTTAAATCTAGTATTTTCTTGCAATTTTTTTTAAATAACAATGGAGATAAGACACTCTTTGTCACAATTTTTTTTTCAATCTAAAGTCATAGTTCAGTTTAACAAGCTTATGTTAGTAGTTACTTTGAAGCTTTTAACTTTAGGTAAAAAGTTCACAATGCTTTTCAATTCATGATAAAATCTCGTATGTAGAATACAACTAATTGGTAATAGAAAATTTTTGATGAAACTTCTTTTTGACCAACCACTTCTATCAAAAACTTGGAAAATATTATTTTTGGGTACATCTGAAGTTGTGGAAATAAGAAGATTAAAAAAAAATACTAAAAGTAGTGTAAGCGTTGCCTTTTCTTTTTGTCTAGAAATCATAGTTAGATTACGCTTCAAATATTAGTATTTAGTTGGTATATTTTGATAACAAAGCTTTTTATGTGTTCTTACCTCCATTTTATTTTTTGTATAATATTTAGATTTTATGGGTTTGACGAGGAGTTGAGGTTCATACTGGTGCATTAGGTGTTAAAGGCGACCATTAGCTTGAAAATTACTTGGAGAAGACACTCTTAGTCCTATTTGCATCACGTACAAATTTTGGAGGATTTTTTATCTGTCAAATAAGCTCCAACTTCCATTATGAGGGTCTTTCGGTTCATTTTGACTCTTCAAGAATAACTCTCAAGCAAGAGTAATGCTAGAGGTCAGTCTTCCTCACTTTACTCCCTTGATTTGCTAATTATTGTTGTTGTGATCTTCCATGAAATTTTGTAGAGTTAAAGTAAGTAACTAAGTAACTTAGTTGCTTTTATGACTCTGACCCTTCATTGTTTAGACGAAACTTAATTGAATTTATAATTGAAACATCAAATGTAACTCATTTAGAGTTCGGTCATCAAAAAACAACCACTAAGAGCCAATAGCTCATTGGTTTTGGTTCAGAATATTCTGTGGGTGTTACTAAGTGTCATGTCAGATCTATAACGAGGGTCTTTGGAAATTTCATGCCAAGTTTCTTTCCACTTTTTATCAATTTACCTGTACATCTACCATCTCTTTAAACTAAATTTCAGGTCTTTAATTTGATGACAAAAGGACTGCATGTACATGTTACACGAGCAATGAGATCCACTACATCGCCAACCCCCCCCCCCCCCCCCCCCCGCCCCCCCAATGCAACTCTTTGTATAATAAAAGAGGTAAAAGTTTTTTGTAAATAGATTTTTCCTAAAGAAGTAAGTTCTATGAGAAATGACACAAGGTCAACATAATTATACAACTAAATATATTTATAGGTCAAAATGATTACATGCAGAATTTCACATGCTTAATGAAAAGGGAACTTGGAATTCGTCCCTGAAGCTTAAATTACATTGCACTTTTAGGTAAGAGCCATTGCTTTACATGAGAAAAGCCTATGACAAAATAACAAGAGATTTTTCTTAGTCCCAGGCGGTTGACTTATTGTAACTGCTAAAGGGAATGCATGTGATTATATACAACATGTAAGTTATAACATATATGTACTTGAACAAGATTTTTGTCGCTCATTTGAAATTGTCTTTGCTATGCATATCTTTTTTTCATTTTTACACACTACTAGCAACAAGTGAGGTGTGTCATAGGCTCACTATGGTATGATGGCAGTACAATTATAGGCAGAAGTAATGGCTATAGCGACCGTAACTGTAGTGGTAGTGGCAATAATAATGTTAAGGTATTTGGAGGTAGTATTAGTGTGGTATTGGTGGACAAAATGTGCCGAGAATCTGTAGAGGACAAGTGATGGACCTAAAGAAAAATATAACATAGTGATTTTGGGTTGGTTCGATCAGCAACTTGAAGGTACATAAGTTCAATCCAAGACTAAACTGCAAAAAGTTTCACACAAACAACTTTTATCTTCTAACTATGATTTTGGTTCCATATTTTGATTCTTTAAAGTTTCGATAATTAGTCAAGACATTGTGTTCGAGGTTAACCCATTTGTAGCCCCAGAATATAGTAATCTAAATAAATTTCAATGGTAATTTCGTCAAGTCATTTAGCAAAACTTTAGTAATTTTTGTGTAGACACATTTTGAATGCTACTTTTCCTTTTCATTATGCACCGAACAAACAACACACGCAAAGAGTTTCCCAGCCATGAAGAAAGAACGTTTTTGCTTATAGGGAGGTTGAGATTCATATACATGACCAATAGATAAGTTGTAACGCTCTCTACTAGATTAGACTAACAAAAAATAGGATGTGAGGGTACAAATAACTAAAGCATCATCAAAACTTGGTGAATCTTTTCCCTCATATTAGTTGCGGATATAAGATTGGTAATAGCCAGCGACTAAATCTATGATGCTCCAAATATTAAGCTAAAATTTTTAAATTTACGGTTAGATAGTAGTACGAGATTGTCGTCATATATTGTGACGAAACGTCTAGAGTTTATCCTGTGAAAAGGCATCCTAAATTTATATGACAATCCTTTTTCATATTAATGTTCACATCTCATCTGTGAGTAAAAACTACTCATACTAAATGATGCATTCTACTTTTCCAAAAGTTGTATTTAGTGGCAACCTATAAAGCACATCTTAAACAAAAGAAAATCAGGGAAATTAACAGCTATAAACTTATCCACGAGAAATTAATTTTAAACAATATTATGAGAAATTAGAGAATGTCCCGTGCATTGCACGGGTCCCTTAGCTAGTATATGTAATGTTTGCACTTTAGTTAACTTCAGGGACTAGAAATATGGTGCAATATAGATTTTATTCTCTACCCTTCAACCATAATAACAAATTGCGGCATTTTTTTTGTTTTTGTTTTTCGCATGATGTTATTGACATACTGGAACTGAGTATCTACTTCACGAGTTTCTGTAGAAATATCATTGGACAAAGCGTACCTGGTGCCATATACCCAATAGTACCGAGGGTCTCGGTTTGTGTCATTGGCCTGTCTTCAGGTAAGAGCTTTGCTATTCCAAAGTCACTTACACGGGCGACCATGTCTTCATCCAAAAGGATATTGCTTGGCTTCAAATCACAGTGCACCACGGGGGATGAATAACCGTCATGCAAATATTCTAGTGCAGCTGCAACATCTATCATGATGCCTATTCTTTGGTCAATATCTAGGAAATAGTTGTGAGTGTAGAGCCACTTCTCGAGATTCCCATTGGGCATATATTCTAACACCAGGGCTCTGAAATCAGGGTTGGAACAACTGCTAATTACCTTAACAAGGTTCCGGTGGCGAATGTTGCGCATTGCTTCACACTCCGCCTCAAAACTCTTCAACGCTGCTTGGAGTTGTAGATTGAAAACCTTTACGGCAGCAACCATCCCATTGTTGAATATCCCCTCGTACACCAGGCCAATGCTTCCCCTCCCAATTAAATTGTCCTCGCTAAAGTTGTTTGTTGCCTGAAGAATCTCGTAGTAGGAAATCCTTTTATTGAAAGGATAAAGCAGTGAATTTTCCTGAACCAGAAGATGTGTATTGCTGGCTCGTCGTCTAAGCAACCAAATTGCAATAGCAGCTGCAATAATTATCAACGCGATCGGTGGCAAGATATAGACCAGGAGAATTTTGGTCTTGCTGAATCCTGTACGTTTATTGCCCTTACATGCCTTGACATGGAACTGAGGTGCTCCACATAATTCCTTGTTCCCAATAAATGATCCAGCTGTGAAGTTGTTAAAGGTTCCTCCATTTGGAATTTCACCACTTAATTCATTGAAAGAAACGTTTAGATAGCCTAAATGCAGAAGTTTCTCCAACGACTTAGGGATCGTGCCAGATAGAGTGTTTTGGGATAGGTCCAAGGACTCCAAGTTTACTATATCAGCAAATGATTCAGGTATAGGGCCTTGTAATCCGTTTCTTGATAAGGAGAGGTTAACCAAATTTTGTAGCTCCCCAATAGAAGTTGGTATGTAACCTGAGAACTGATTCCCTGATAATTGCAATTGTACAATGGACTTCATGCTGCCAATTTCTTGAGGCAGAGGACCAATTAGAAAATTGGAGGACAAATCGAGGAGGACGATATCTTTCAGGCTTCCCAAAGTTGATGGCATATTAGACGTGAGTGCGTTGGAGCCTAACTGAAGTGTTCGCAATGAAGTAAGGTTCCCCAAGCAGCTTGGTATCGATCCATAAATCTTTGTATTCATCAAATTCAACTCGCCCAAGTTTGTTAACTTGCAGATATTGTCGGGTATCAACCCCTGTATCTCAGTTTCATATACTAGCAGTCGTTGGATTTTCTGCAGTTTTCCTATCGTTTCAGGGATTGATCCTGTCAAATCATTATCTCCAAGACCCAAAGCCAACAAGTTACTCAGATTACCAATTTCGCTTGGAATCACGCCTTTAATATCGCAGCCAGTTGCGTCAAGCAATTCCAGAGAAGTGGACAGATTCCCGACGGAATTTGGAAGAACTCCATGCAGTCTATTTGGTCCTATCCCCAATACATTCAAGGACCTACAATTTGTTAGTGAAGTAAGAAAACTTAGCCCCAGAGACGGTTCATTTGTCAAAAGGTTTGGTCCAATTACGAGACGTTGGAGGAATGTAAGTTCACCTAAGAATTGGGGTACATTGCCAGTAAGCATGTTGAAACCCAAATCTAGAAACGTAATTTTGGAAGAATTTGAGATTAAGTTAGGGATTGTTCCAGTGAGTTGGTTGTCAGCAAGATATACTGTTTGAAGCATTGACAGATTCCCAATGTCCTTCGGTATGATTCCTGTGAAGTTATTGTCTGTTAAACTGATGGCTTGAAGTGATCCACAACGTGGCAGACTTGAGGGAATTTCTCCAGTGAACTGATTCACGCCAAAGCCAATGTCTTCAAGCATCGGAAGTAAGTAGCACAAATCAGCTGGTAGGCTACCAGATAAATCATTGTATAGGACATCAAAGCTCACTAATGAAGAAATGTTAAAGACTGTTTTTGGTAATACTCCTGCAGTAAAAACCAGAGAGGGAAAATAAAATAAATGCCAAGTCAAAATTCTAAAAATTAAATTCTTGAACTATTGTGCGTCTCTCTCTCTCTCTCTCTCTCTCTATCTATCTCTATATATATATATATATATATATATATATATATATTGGTATATTGAAATTATCTTAGAACTGATATTTTTTCTAAGTATTGAATATAGACATATTAATTGGTAGTATCGTAAGATTGGAGTTATCTAGGTTTCTTAAATGCATATATAATTATGACTTTTTAGAATCACTAGATTGAACCATTTTGCTCCTAATTATAATTTGGATTCTTGAGAAAAAAACAATCTTATGTTCGTAGTAGAATTGTTGGGATATCCTTATTTGCAATGGTGTGATGTTCATCTCATAGTTATAATCCTTGTATCTCAATCATGTTGTTCATATGATTATTGTGTTTATATATTTTACTATCATGGGTGATAGGATTAGCTGAAACCGAATTGGTAAAGGCATCAATTTATTTTAGTTTGAGCTTGATTAGTGATTTTTTTTTTATGATTGAAAACTCCAACTTTTGATATGCAAGGGTTTATACGACTAAACATTTTTTGTTTCCAAAAATAACCTTTTTAAATTTCAAATGTTTCTAAAAATTAAGGGATTTTTGAACTTTTAGAAGGGCGAGGCTAAATTACAACATTTTTTGCTAAACTTAAATATTTTTTCACTAAAGAGGTTAAAAATTCATTAATACATCTTTTGGTAATAAAAACTATGAATTTAACCAAAGAAGTGGGTATTCAGCCCCACCATATAATGATGATCTCAAAGGTTAAACAGCTAAACATTATTTTTTCTAAAACTATCCTTTTTAAATTTAAAAAGTTTAAAAAAATTAAGGGAGCTTTTGACTTTTTAATGGGCGAGGGTAGATAACAATAATTTTTGTTAAATTAAACATTTTGTTACAAGAGAGGTTAGAAGTTCTCTGATGTATCTTATAGCGGCAAAAAAGGGTGAGGCTAAATTGTAACATTTGTGGCTAAACATAAACATTTTGTCGCTAAAGAGGTTACAAGCTCATTAATGCATATTTTAGTGACAAAAGAGTATGAATCTAACCAAAATGGCTGTGTAGGTTAAAATGTTATATATATTTCTTAAAAATACTCTTTTTAAATTTGTGTTCCTTAAAATGTCCTTTTATATAGGTTATAATTTGTTTTATTTTTTACTTTTAGCATAATATTAAGCTTCTTCCTCTAGAATACCCTTTTTGAGTTTTAGAGCTGGATAAAGACAAAAGTATTATTTTAACTTTCTTTCGTTGTAATAGCTTCTTTGAAATTTATAGTTTGTTAAAATTAAGGGTGCTTTTTGACTTTTAATCAAATGTTTCCATAAAAAAACTATCTAACTTATATACATATTAAGAAGTTTCAACTTTTTTGGTACATAGATTTTTCACTGACAGAAAAACTTGCAGACAACTGAGTTACATATGGTTGATATACAAACATTTTACATTGAATCAAGTTACCCTGAGCTTGAGGATTGTAGATAAGTTCTAGGGCTAATTACACATATATCCCTGAGGTTTGGGGATAATTACACGCAAGGACACAAAGTTTCAAAATGTAACACTTATGTCCATTGACAAACGGAATACAAAAATACTTAACGGTTTTGACAAAAAGACTTAATTGCCCCTGACTTTAAAATAAATTACCCACTTAATTTACTGTTTATTCTTCCTCTCCCCACACCCACACCCAGCACCCACACCCCCCACACCCCCCGCCGCCCTACGCCATCTGCCTCCCCCTTCCCCATCACTCGCCCACCCCGTCATGCCCACAACCCCTTTCCCCGGTGGCAACCGAGTCAATGCCGTCACCAAACCCGAGGCAATCCATCTGCGCCACCCCAGTGTCAGGAGGCCCGATCACCGTCAGCGCAGTAGCAGGCCCTCCGGCGAGGCACCGGTGTCGCAAGATCGCTGTCTCACTCCCGATCTGCCTGTCGCCATACCGGTCGCCACCATCACCGCCGCGACCTACCTCCGTACCCCGCGCCATCTGAGATCGCAAACATCACCGAGCTACGTCGCGACACCGGCCTCCTCCTTCGAGATGCGTGCCACAGTGACCACTAGCAAGGCAGTGCCATCACCACCACGATGGGCTTGCACCATCGCGCCCACCGGTGCGATTGCCGTCGTTGCAATGGCCAGATCTGTCTCCTTCCCATCCAGTCTTCCTCCTTCCCTCACTAAGGGCTTGCTGGCGTGGTGGGGCAAGTCTGCCGGATGGTGGGGCGAGGGGGACTGCTGGCGGCATGGGTTTGCCAAGGCGCTTGCCGGAGGCGTCTCGGCAGCTTGGATTGGCCAAGGGGCTTGCCGGCGTGGTGGGGTGGTTCTACAGGATGGTGGGGCGCGGGGGGGGGGGGGCTGCTGGAGGCGTGGGGCGGCGAAGGGGGACTGCCGGCGGTGACTTTAGATTTAGGGTTTAAATTGTGGAGAGAGAGAAAATTACGATATCAAATTATTCATGATATATTGTACAGGGGTAGTATTGCCATTTTCAAAATACGTAATGACGAAAATTACACTTTTTGGACGGAATACTGACGGTTGGATAAAAGTGTTACTTTTTTTAACGTTTTTGGTCACGTATGTTACATTTTAAAACTTTGTGTCCTCGCGTGTAATTACCCCCAAATCTCAGGAACATAGGTGTAATTAGCCCTAAGTTCTATGTGCTTCTTATTAATATATATCTACAAGAACTTTTTTTAATAGTTAAATTCTTAAGAAGCTGTCTTGACAAACTAATGTAAAATTTACAAGTGTAATACTCTAATATATAAACTTAAGGACACAATAGCACACATTCACCTCCGTAATAAACGAACATCGGAAACACGTCATTCACAAGCTTAGATCTCATAAGAACAATGCTTATGTAATCATTGAGAGCACATTATTACGATTTCATTTACCAGTCTTTTATATATTCCAACTTATGAAAAAGTCCAAATAATTTTTTGATCAATTGCAACGTCTTTTACTAAATTTAATAAATTTACTGCTAAAGAGCTTAACTCCTACACAACAAACCATTACTCTGCATAAGATTGGGGAAGGGGGACTTGATCTAGCAGAAATTGAGATACTTCTTCCTTTTCCTTTCTACACAACAAACCATTACTCTGCATAAGATTGGAACTAAACTCCTAAAACTTGGAACTAAAAATTGAAATCATCACAAATTAAAGCCGTTTATTTTAAAATTTAATTTTACCATTATTACTAATACCACAATTGGAACTAAACTCCTTTAATAACTGAAAGTACCTTAAAACCAAAAATTCTTTCCTTTTTCTCTTTCTTCTCTCCTTGGCAGCAAACTCTATCACATGTGAATATAATGATAGCAACAAATTTTCCTCTATTTATTTCTCCTTTGTTTAGCGGCAGACCATCACGAGTAAATATTACTCAAACCATCATATTAGTTCTCCTCTGTTTTGATTACCTTTCACCAAGATGGCAATAACTTCTTTCATAACAACAACAAGAAACGAAAAAGATATAGATGGGTTCAGCTCAACGGCATTAGATGAACATAAAAAAATTGATATGTGAATAAAGGAAAAAGATAGAGATGGTGTCGACAAATACAGTACTCGGAACTGCTACTGGACTGAACCGATGGTTCACAGATGAATAGATGTTCTTTTATGGGTTTTATGTGTGAAGAGAAAGTTGAGCCCTTAATGTCGTTGTGGCGTCACATATACCGTCCTTTATTATTATTATTTTTTGTACTTCCTTTCAGTTTATTTTCTTTCAGACCTAGAACCTAAATCCATCTCATACTCTCGCTGCCCCATCGTGCACCCATCGCCACTGTTCCCTTTGCTACTGCAGTAGCTCTCGTCGCTGTCGCTTGCTGCTCCACCTTACGCGCCATTGGTGCTCCAGTCAACGCCATTACTCCACCACTCTGCCGCAGCTGCTACCAACTGCTCGGATCACCACCATATTCATCTTTCTCTCTCCATTTCACTTCATTGGCGTCTTTGCCGCCACCGTTTGCCATGCGCCTGGGCGTCTGGGCATGCAAGGCGCGTGCTTTTAATATCATTGAAGGCGCTCCCCCTAGCGTTAGACGTGCCTTTAATATCACTGATCAAACCTCACCGTATAAGTCTCCGCTCACATTTCAAAATTCATGTCAAAAATTAACCCTAAACTTGCCTAGATCAAGATTGACAAAAAGAGTATCTCAATTTCTGCTACTCCTTATGGAACCGTTCTTATGTTCAGGTATTATCATGTTCTTTTTGTTAGCTTTTTCTAAGATGGACCGGCTATTATATCTACTAACTTTTGTACATTGTTGGAAACTTAAATTTGTTGACATAGGATCATATTTTCTTTTTAGATAAGTGCGATTTAGTAATATCATAAAATGATATGTGCTAAAAGTAAAAATCTTGTGATAATTATATACAGAATTACATGCACAAAAGAATTAATAGCTTAATATGTATTGCCAAGATTAACAGGATCATGCTTGGTTAAAACAAAAAGTAGCTTTACGGTACACTATCTAGAAAGTTTTAAAGTACACTATGAAATGTTTAACCGAAACAAGAGAAAAATGAAGCTAACGTACCAAAAGAAAATAAAATGGAGAGGCTATTTGGCCCTCCAACGACCATTACTACAAGAAATGGCCATCACTTTACAGAATGAAACAATACTGAAAGTCCTAGGGGATGGTATCTGAACTTTAGTGAATACGCCTGCTGAAAAAAAAATGATAAAACTTTAAAAGCGAAACGGTTGAAAAATTAGAGAAGATCCTTGAAAGTTACAGCTACTGTATTTGTTACCTGAGCAATTGAGTTGTTTATGCGCCCAACTAGGTCACTTGAAATTATACTGCATTTAAGATCCTAAGTCATCTTGTTCTACAAATTTTGTTATGCATATATCCTACCTCATTCCCATCAAATTCTTTACTTTTTACTATCCTTTCTGGGTTATCAATTTTAAACTTTTGTTAGTAGCACATAGTTTAATTCAAATTATACTGCATTTAAGATCCTAAGTCATCTTGTTCTACAAATTTTGTTATGCATATATCCTACCTCATTCCCATCAAATTCTTTACTTTTTACTATCCTTTCTGGGTTATCAATTTTAAACTTTTGTTAGTAGCACATAGTTTAATTCAAACTCCTCTGAGTTTTTAACTTTTATCTCACCCATCATAAACTTCTACACACCCTTCATAAACTTCTATACATCCTATAGAATTTCATTACAAGAGATTGAGCAACTTTAATACATACACTTCACATGACATTTTATGTGTGTCAAATTGTCTTTAGAACACTATATTCACCTTTATTATTGCAATGCTAAACTGTAAAGTTTGTTGAAAATTAAAGAGTTAATTACGTGGTTGACCACTGTACTATAACACAAATTTCACTTTGATCACTAAACTTTAATTTGTGTCAAAGTGACCATTGGACTCTTTAATTTGTTCAATTAAGTCATTCCGTTAGGTTCTGTCAAGCCTAAGTCCGTTAAATGCCTTCATTTGGGAGAAAATTTGTCATTCCAATATCTTCTTCTTTCTTCTTCCCCATACTTTCCTTCAAGCCCAACACCACCACAAACCCAACACCACCACCAACCACCAAGCATAGCCACACATCCACCACCAACTGCCAAACATAACTAGCTAACTCCCGCTCTTCTCTACAGTCCTCTTGACTCCCTCTCTCTCTAAAACAGACCCATTTCCAAACACTACCAACCCAATTGCCACCTCTCCCTCACAAAACAGGCACCCATCACCACGCCAGCTATAACCACAAGCATCAACAAACTATCCTAAACCAACCACCAACACCAACACCACCACCACCACCACCACCACCACAGCGCCTATAACCACCGTCATCAATGAACCCGCAACCACCCCACCGCCAAACCCAGATCGCCCACCGCGAGCAAACCCATTGATGACCGCGATTTCAGCAAATTGCCCATACTTCTCAGCCGGATTACAACTTAACGAAGGCCAACGTCCCTCATTCCGATACATTACAACCTGAACGAAAGGCTACTCCCTCATTCTGATACATTACATCTGTGCCACCGTCACACGGATGATCTTCAAGCAAACAAGTACGATTTTAGGCGGGTTTGGCGGTGATGTGTGCTTGTGCTAATATTGAGTGCCTTCATAATTAATGGAGACCCATCGAGATCTGCCGGTGCCTTCATAATATTCTCACTTTACTTCATAATTAATGGAGAACCATCGAGATCTGTCGCTAGTGAACTTCAGGATGAAGTTCGTCTTGCTATGCCCTTGGAGTATTCACCGTGTTCCACAAATTCGAAATGGGGCTATGAACATGAGTGAGGGGGAATGGGATCGATGGAAAAGGGAGGGGAAGGGGGAGGGAGATTGACGAGAAATAGGACTGGGGTTGAAATAAACAATGAGGGAATGAATAGGAAGGGGAGGTAGTTAACGGCGGCAGCGATGGTCACTGCTTGTGGGTAAGGGCTGGTGGTGGTGGCGGTGGCGGTGGTTGGACGGTGATGGCTGCTAGAGGTTGGGTAGTTTTGGTGGTTGGATATGTTGGTGGGTAGTGGGGATCGGAGGAGGAAGAAGAGATAAAGAGAAAGAAAATTAGAAAAGTAAAAGAGAACCAATATTCTTTATGTTTTGACTATTTTGCCCTTAATTTAAGCTCTACGTGCCTCGCACATGAGCAGTTAACGGGCCAACATTGACGGAGTAACCCAATTGAGATCAATTGAAGAATTCAATGGTCACTTTGACACAAATCGAAGTCTAGTGACCAAAGTAAAATATGCCTAATAGTTCAATGGTCAATCACGTAATTAACTCAAAATTAAATATTTGTGAAAGATGTTTGAAACTAATTATATTGTTAGTGTACCTTGAGTAACAACATGTAATATGAAATAATCAAAATTATCTTTAGTGGCAACTTGATGTGACAATAGATATTTTGACAAATATGTTGGTAATTGGCATTAGCAATTCACATTTGAAAATAAGAACATATTTTTTGCAATGAAGTTCCCATGTTTGAGTCTTTAATTAGCAGTTCACAAACGATTTTATTTATTATGTATTAATTTAAATAGTCACACTAACCGAGTTTAATTGTATTTTCTTAGTTAGGTCTATAACATTTTTATTCGAATCACTATTTATTGTGCAAAGTGCGTGATCCTTACTAGTGTTATTGAAATGTTCCAAGCTAGGTAGAGTGGTACCTGTCAAATTGTTGTTGGCAAGATATAGCACTTGAAGGTTTGATAAGTTCCCGATTTCTGTAGGAATGCTTCCTGTAAATGCATTGTAGGATAAAGATAATCTTTGGAGCCCCTTACATCCGCCTAAACTAGTTGGAATTGGACCACCTATCTCATTGACAGAAAGAGAAAGCGAGTTAAGTTTGTAGAGACTGCTGCACATGTCTGTGGGTATAGCGCCATAGAGGTTGTTGTTTCTTAGAGTAACCATCTGCACAGAAGAGATATTCAATATGCCAGCCGGAATTGGGCCTTCTAATTTGTTGTGCGAAATGGATAATATCATCAAACTGATAAGATTGCTCATCTCATGCGGAATCCGACCTTGCAAATCATTCTCACCAAGATACAGTTCTTCAAGCTTTGATAGATTACCTATCTTTCCTGGTATGCTTCCATTGAACTTGTTTCCATTTAATGATAATTTTCGTAGCTTCCAGCATCTTGATATGCCGGACGGGATCTCACCACTTAGCTCATTAAACTGCAGATTCATGTATTGCAATTGGTGCAGAAGTCCTAGTTCGGCAGGCAGATGGCCTTGCAAACTGTTATTGCTAATATCGAAGAAAACTAGGGATGTGAGGTTGCCAACTTCCTTTGGAATGGTACCTGTAAGACCCATGTCAGGAAGATTCACGGCCGTCACTCTTCTGTCATTGCTGCAAGTAATACCGATCCAGCTGCAATACGATACTCGTTCAGACCAATTCTTTGCGAAAATGCTGTCGGGGTCAGAGGTGATACTAGCTTTGAAGGCCAGAAGAGTTGATCCATCTGTCAAGTTGGTCATAGACGCTTCTGGGCAGCTCCCCAAGCAATGAACTACCAACATTAATGCCAATACAGCTTTCCACATAATTCTGGTCTGAAGGGTGGTGGGATAGGGAGATAGATGGTTTTTTTGGAGGGCAATCTAAAGGTTGTCACTAGTTCCAACCTGAACTGAAACGAGTTCGTAGCTATCATTTACTACTAAGAAAATAATTCTACTCCTTTTGGTGGCAAGTAGTAGTCAAACTCTGTTGAATTGGGTATGTAAGCATCATTTTCACCGAAAATGACGCTGTCCATTCCCACTTTCCATTGACGAGGACTTCACCATTTTCTTCTGGCCCATCTGTTCCAGGCAAAATTGACGAAGACTTCACCATTTTCTTTGGTTTGCTTTTTGTTTCTTTCCTCTGAGAAATGATGGGGAAAAAAAATTCACGATGTGTACGGCCTCAAAGAAATTAAAACGATTTAAGAATAAAACGTACCGAGAAAAGATTTGGGCTTTTCGGTCAAAATTGCCAGCAATTTTGGCTTCACGATGCCAGATGAAGATGTTGGAATGCCTCGGTGACTTGGACAGAATTGCACGACTTTTGGCCAAGGTTTAACTTATAGGACGTATTTTCAGGCATAACAGTTTTCATTACTTTTTTATAATTCTGGTGAGGTTGGAACTTGTTAAAAATGGAAAGGAAACTCAAATTGAAATGAACTTTTCCAGGAGTATACTTCATTGAAGCTAGGATTGCTTCTAAGGTGTACAAAAATATTGTAAATTGGAATGAAAAACTTTTAGGTTTGGAGCTTAAGAAAGTTGTTGAAACTTGAAAATACTAATTAACACCTCAATAAATAAGTCTTCTGTGTCAAGAAGTGCGAAACACAAAATTGATTTCGAATTTTCCGTAAACTTGATTTAGAATTTAAATACCACCTGAATTTCTATCAAGGAAAGCATCAAAGGCCTTTGAACAAGGTGATATAACTCAAATATAACTTCCAATAATTAGGGAATACCCGGCAATCCTAGTCAAACTAGGAGATCAATAATTATCTTATCAGAGATCATGACGTGATCCTCAAGGATCTTAACGCTATCCTAACACATCTGACACACAGACAATTACGCAATTCATGCTTTTTCAGAGTTACTATTCTGTAGCTTTTCTCTGACTTAAGCATCGGAGAGTTCTCCGTCGGGAACCCCACCCGGCGGTCACTCGTTTTCTGTCTTGCAGGTCATTGGTGCAGGCTCGGGTTCCGCAACATACGCGCAACATATTTTTAGCAGTAAGACAAGGAAAACATTTCAACCTGTCAAATCGAAGAAAAGAAAAAGAAAATATGTGAATCTTAAACTTTTCTCAATGGTTCTTTTTGAGGAAGAAAACATCCAAACCACCGGATCCCGCTAATTTGGTTGAATGGAAAAAAAATCTGTAGGACTCCACTTTGAATCTGGAGGAACTAAAGCAGCTTTTGTTCAAAGAAAAAAGAAGTCTTTCTTTCTTATGATCACAAAGTGGACTCCACTTTGAATCTGTAGGAACTAAAGCAGCTTTTGTTCAAAGAAAAAAGAAAAGTTTGTCTTTCTTCTGATCAGAAAGTCCTCCTTTCTTCTGATCACAAAAAGAACTAAAGCAGCTGAAATTTTATAATATTCACTTTGAATCTAGGGAGCTAATCCATTGATAGTGCTAGCAAATGGAGTTAAGTTGCAAGCGCGATCTGACCGTCCATCCTGAAGATGGACGGCCCAGATCACGCCTTTTTCGAAAACTGTCAGTCGTCCGCTACATAGTGTCGCGAACGAACTTTTTTACCTTTTTGCCCCTCCACCCGTCCGCTACATAATGTAGCGGACGTTTTTTTGACAAAAATACCCTCATGTTCCATCCGCTACATTATGTAGCGGACGAGTAGGCAGGCACTATTTTTTTTCTATCCTTTCTCTCATTAAAATTCTGACATGGTTCTCTCTCTCATTTCTCTCGTCAATTTCTGACACACTCTCTTTCTCTCTCTCTCTCTCTCTCTCTCTCTCTCTATCTCTCATCAATTTATGACACTTTCTTTCTCCTTTCTCTCTCTTTTCTCTCACCATTTTTTCTTTTATGGGTTCTGGATGTAGCACAAATTTTCATAGCATGGATCTTGTTCAGCCGCGAAGAAGAGACGTCGAAGAGCAGCGCCGGAGCATTCAGGCTCGAAGAAAAGGCATTCAAGTAACAGTGCTACTGCCTCACGGCAGTGTCCCTTTGTTCATTTCTCCCTCACACACACACACATGCACTCTCACGCAAGGCAGCAACCTGATGCTACTCCCCTCTCCTTTTTTCACACACAGGTGCACTAATCCCCTCGCCCTCACCTCCTCACGGCAGCCATGGCTGCTTACCCACGAACCCATCACTGTGTGTGTGAGGGAGAATTCACAAAGACAAAGCAAAACATGAGAGAAAAAATTGTGATTCCAATTCATTAGAGCCCGTTTAACCCTCTCTTTGTTTCTGCAAACTTTTATCATTTAGGTAACCATACAAACAAAAAACATTATCTGAAGAAAAAATGTTTCCAAAAGGCCAAATTCACAAAGACAAAGCAGAACATGAGAGAAAGGACAGAACAAATGTTTCCTAGAACTTTTATCCCATCTGTGCACTACCGAGACAAAGCAGAGAAACGAGAGAGAGAGATGTCAGAAGGACAGTGAGAGAAAGGATAGAGAAAGAAAAAAAAATAGTGTCTGTCAACTCGTCCGCTACATAATGTAGCGGATGGAACATGAGGGTATTTTTGTCAAAAAAATGTCCGCTACATTATGTAGCGGACGAACTTAAAAAAAACGTAAAAAAAATATTTGGACCGTCCGCGATACAGTGTAGCGGATGGGTGGAGGGGTAAAAAGGTAAAAAAATTCGTCCGCGACACTATGTCGCTGACGACTGACAGTTTTTGAAAAAGGCGCGATCTGGGCCGTCCATCTTTCAGGATGGACGGTCAGATCGCGCTTGCAACTTAACTCCATTTACTAGCGCTATCAATGGATCAGCTCTCTTGAATCTATAGGCCTTAAGATAAAGTAGCTGAAATTTGAGGTTAAAAAGGTACTTAGTGCAGAAGCAACAGCCAACAAGTAAAAAAGTCTATAATTTCTATTGAAATATTTATGTTCATTGAAAAATAAAGAAAATAAACAAATAAAGTTATGAATATCAGCATTTGCTCAAATGTTATTAATTCTGTGATTTTATTGTAAATTCATATATGTATCAAAAAAGTTACATTAGATCTACAAAAATTAACTTTAGGAACAAATGCGACGTAAAATGAAAATATTGATAGAATTAGTATCTAAAACCATAGAGAAAGAAATTGTGGAAAAAACGACTTAGTCCATAAAGAAATTTGATTAAGTTTGGAAATTACAATTCTTGTAGAAGAATTCACGTACTTAATTTTCGGAGAAAATAGCTAATGACCCCCTGTAAAATATGAGTTGTGCGATTTTTCCTCCTCCATTTCGAATTAAGCACTAAATCTCCCTCATAGGTAAGGAAATTGGGCATCTTAAATGGATCTCGTATGGATTGCATGAAATGACGTAAAAACCCCTATTTCCTTACCTTGTTTTACCTGAGTGCCATTCTTCCAAACCCTTCTCTCATACCTCTCTCAGTTCCACCTACCGTCGCTACCCACTTCCGCTGCCGACCACCCACCACCACACACACCCTGCGCGCACACGCGTAGTCGATAGTGATTTTGAGTTGCTAATTGTCAATCTTAGGGACTAATATATTGTACATATAGACTAGATAAGTTTTGTCTGAATTTGTTTGGGATTGATTCTCAAGGCAAATTTTAGATTAAATTGTAATCAACTTTCGAAATCTGCTTTAGTATGTTTTTAGCAAAATCGGCTTTAATATGTGAAAGATGTTTGGATAAAAGTACTAAAAGCAATACTACATCAAGACAAAAAATTTGGATCTTGATCAAAATGTGTTCAAGAATCTTTGTATTTAATAGGGATAGTTTGTTTCTATACATGGTCAAACATGATCATGAAACAGTAATTAATTCATCATCTTTATTTTTCTTGATTAAGATTTAGTTAGTTTTTTTAGTTTTTGAAAGCTGAGTTAATCAGTTTTTACTATTTGTCAGACACCTAACAACCTCATTTAATTTATATTAAATAAGATTTGACCATCTCAAAATCAATGTTACTATTTCATAAGCTATGTTTACGTTCTCCATGCCATTTCAATATCTTCTAGAATACTCGACAGATGAAGCAGTTTGTATTAAAGCCTAAGTTCAATCTTTCCATCACAATCCCTTAAAGCGTTGTCTAATCTTCGTAAGCCTAAGTTCAGATTATGAAACATTCCTCCATGCCACGTCTCTCATTTTAATCCTCTCGTACCTGGTGCCATACACCCGATAGTACCGAGGGTCTTGGTTTGTGTCATTGGCTTGTCTTCAGTTAAGATATTTGAAGCATTGACAGATTCCCAATGTCTTTCGGTATGATTCCTGTGAATTTATTGGCTGGTAAACTAATGAATTGAAGTGATTCACAACGTGGCAGAGTAGAGGGAATTTCTCCAGTGAACTGGTTCACGCCAACGCCAATGTGGTAATTCTCCTGCCGTAATGAAGAAATGTTAAAGACTTTTGGTAATTCTCCTGCCGTAAAAACCACAGAGGAAAAATAAAATAAATTCTTGTGAATGTTGAAAAATAAAATAAATTCTCCTGCCGAGTCAGAATTCTAAAAACTAAATTCTTGTGAAGGGCGTAAGTATCTCCAACATTGGTACATTGCAAAATGGAGGAGGAGGAATGGCACCTTTCAAGTAATTTCGGCCAAGATAGCATTCTTGAAGTAGTGACAAGTTCCCAATGTCTCTGGGTATGCTTCCTGTGAAATAATTGTATGATAGAGAGACTAGTAGTAGTGATTTGCAATGCGATAGACTATCAGGGATCTCTCCATTGAATTGATTGTCAGAAAGGCTGAGCCGTTCGAGCCCTGGAATTGAGTAGCCCAAATCCTTTGGCAGGCTACCAGCCATTGCATTGTCTGGGAGATCAAGGATCAACAATGAAGAAATGTTGACCATTGTTTTTGGTAGTTCTCCTGCCAAAACAGAAGAGTGCAGGGAACTCAGATGAGCATATAGAAATGTTTTCCGATAGTAAATACATGTTGTTATTAGTTGGTGCGGCGGTGCTCTTGATGGCAGGGAAAAACCGGAAATAGTGAGACAAGATAAGTCTTTGAGGCGCGTTACAATGCCGCTTTCCTCAAGACTCAATTTGCCACCACCACTATATGAATTTGGTGTGCAAACTGCGTCCAGCAAATCGTCTCCCAAAATACAATGAAACCCAAAATTTTGTTGTATGTTGATTGCGTTTTGCAAAAACGAAAACAACCCAAGAACAACTAATGATTATACAAGATTGCTACACGCGGAAAATTAAATTTCTGTAGCAAATTAATTTTCCATAATATCTCAAGAAAATTATAAAGAGAAGGATAATCTGAAATGTGTATGTGTATTTTTCCCATAATAGGCAGAGCCTTATTATATCGGACAAAGCCAGCAAAATGGCTATTGATAAAACCCGAAGCTGCCTTTCGTTCAAGCCAACAAACAGCCTTCACCTTGCAATTTCTATGTCATGCTAATTTACGCATGAACATTACAATCGTGCTAACATGCACCTTCCACTACATACTTCAGATTATGAAATAAACATATATCTCGCTCCTTTTGAACGTATATTATGGAAATGTTCCGACAAAGGTGGAGTGGTACCTGTCAAGTTGTTTCTGCCAAGATATAACACTTGAAGGTTTGATAAGTTCCCGATTTCTGTAGGAATGCTTCCTGTAAATGCATTGTAGGATAATGATAGTCTTTGGAGTCCCTTACATCCGCCTAAACTAGTTGACAGAAAGAGAGAGCCAGTTAAGGTTGTGGAGATTGTTGCACATGTCTGTGGGTAGAGAGCGGTAGAGGCTGTCGTTTCTTAGAGTAACCATCTGCAGAGAAGAGATATTCAATATGCCAACTGGAATTGGACCTTCTAATTTGTTGTGAAACGCAAAGTTGATTTAGAATTTTCTGTGAACCAAATAAGACCTTAAACTTGATTTCGAATGTCGATACCGCCTTGAACTTCTATCAAGGAAAGCATCAAATGCCTTTTACAAGGGAAACATGTCAACTTATCTACTCAAAGAAAAGAAAAGGAAAATATGTGACTACTATCTCAAACTTTTCTTAATGGCTCTTTTCCGAAGTGTTTATACCAAAGAGTGTCTTTCACTTGCTTCCAGCTGTATACGGGGCAAGCTTAAAGAAGTTCAGATACCTCCTGGTTTCTAAGCAAGTAAAAATGAAGGTTATGATTCGAGTAGTTTTTCTCTGTTCTATCCTTCAATTATTCAGTGACTGAAGCTGCCTACATTTAACTGGGGCCAATTTCAGTGCAAAGTCAATGGTATAAGACTAATCCCTGTTGGTCCACTTTGCAAATACCTTATTCAAAAGTGAACTGAAATGTTGGGCTGAAGTGTGGCTGAGAGGAAAATGTTGCAAATCTGATTGCTTTTAGAGACGGTGAAGCATTTTTCTTCCTTTTGAATTTGGTCCTCTGCCCTTGGTCTGTGTTTTCCTGGTCGTCTTAGTGGTATATCAAATATTCCTAATAGATAATGTACAAGTTGCATCTACCTACCAAACAACTTTAAAAAGGAAATGCACAAAAAGGCATTCTGACTTACTTTGAAAGGGCAGCCAAGAAAGAAAAGATCATCTTAAAAAGTGCAACACAGTTCATAAGTCTTCCTTTTCAGCACAATCCCATTACCAAGATCATCGTAAAGGTCTTCCTTTTCCGCACAATCCCATTCCCCATAAGTCAGCCAATACATCATTTGCAACAGACATGATGTTGAATATAAAACAAATAGTCTGGATGTAGCATCTTCTCAAAGATTTTCTCTTTCAGTGGACGGTTGTAAAGGAATCGATTGCATCACTTTGTTGGCTAACTTTGTCTCCATTGCACTACTGGTCTTCAAAAACTGCCATGTCCTATGCCAGAACATTGCACATATCTTCACATGCGCTATGCAAAGATATGTTTCTTGTTCTATTTTGGGTAAAGGTGGAAGGGTGAGTTGAAGTAATCAAGAGGGCGACCATGTAGAGTCTGCAACATGCTAATGAATTGTTTCTTTTTGGTGAAACCAAGTACTTTATGGTGCTAGGATAGTTCTACGAGTTACAAAATAAGTGACATCTCCTTCCTTTTCTGGGCACAGAATTAGGACAAAGCCATATATAAAAGAATAGAAGGGCCAATGATCAGTGGAAAAGGAAAGTACAACTGCTCATGAATCATGAGTATACAGCAGCAGGCAAATGCTTGAGATAATTCATACTTCTGCTTAAGAAATTTGTCGCATGCAACATTCTGGTACGAGTTTCCGAGTGAGATGTGTATTTAAGTGTCAGATTCGTTTAATTTTCAAAACTCAAGGCACGGAGACACGACAGAATGCTCCTATATATTGTTATTTGTTAGTTATTCTTAGTTAGTATGGTGTCTTATGAGACGCAATTGTTTTAATTTAAAGCTTATACCATCTCAAAGAAATAACTAACTAAAAGAAACACTATAAGACAGTATTCTTAGTAGCATATCTTGCGAGATGTTCGAACACATATATCTGATACACATGTCCAAGTGTCGAGTGTCCGACATGGATACTTCAGGCATATCAGCTTATCAAGAATTTCCCTGTGACGATCACTCTCTCTTTTAATGATTACTATTCAGCATAAAATTAGGATAAAGGAAAAATTGCCTCCCCTGAAAGGCACCGATACAGTCTCCCGAAGCTTTGTCTGATGGCATCTAACCTTTTAATCCTCCGTTGTGCACCCTGCATTTAATTTGTTAAATGGAAAGCACTGCATAAATGCACTAGACCGGCTTTGGTCTTCTGACTCGTCGCATTGTCCAAATCTTCTAACTCTCTTTCCAGATTCCACTGCCAACTCAGATGAATACGAGTTTTTCTGTAGAGTAAAACTTGAACAACCTTTACAAATTAAACCATCCCATTAGACAATATCCTTTTGTTTATGAAACTGAGGCTCAAACTGTCTTCACTTATGCTGCTTGTTCCTCGAACAATTTTGTGGTGAGAAATCCTTAGATATGTTAAACAAGTGAGGAAATAAATTGAAGGAGCTTGCATGTTTCTGTTTCGGCATCTTAACCACAAAATGATGGAAGCCACAACAACTATTGCAGATAATACCGAGAAGGACATAGTAGAGGCAACTAGCTTCTTTGATTGGCGTTCTTTAGGAAACTTTTGTTGGAGTATTTTAATAAAAATACCATTTATCTATTATACAATGAAATAAAATCTTTTCAAGCAATAATTACTTTGTTATTATTGGACCGTTACAAGTATTAAGTAATATTTTGCTTTATGTCTCTTTTATTAGTCCTTAAGTGTCATTACAAGTAGTTTATGACAATAGTTATTTGCATAATGATAACTTATTACAAAGATTTATTGTGTGACTTAATTAGACATATATATAATAAAGGTCATTCTTCTGGTTATTGGAAAAAAGAGATTTTTTTGTTACAAGCTCTTTCATTTTCTAGTCAACATATGATAGAGCTTGTGTCTTAAGAGACTTTCCTTTATATTTTTCTACTCACATATCAATATTTTTCTTAACTACAAGTCTTATTGCAAAGACAAGTGTACAAATGTTTATGATTCCGTGATCATGTTCTCTTAAGAGTGTGAGAACAATTGTTATATTATATTTTTGTTGGGGAAAGAAGGGTATTGGGTGAAGCTTCAACTTCTCTCAAGTGGTGCAAACTTAGAGAAGTTACAGCAAATAAGAGCTGGGTTGTTGTATCCTGGAGGCGGCGCGTTGGAACCTATTGCACCGGTATACTCCGTAGGGGCGCGAACCGTCTTAAAGAGAGCGACCTAGTCCGCGCCTCAACCCAATACTAGTATACTGGTTTCGAAGGTGATCATTCGAATCATTGATGGTACTTCGCATGGTAAGAACAACACAACATTTTTAAGAGGATTGAGGTAAACGTATTTCTCGTACTCACAACTAAGAGGTAAAAATATTCTTATGATTTTATTTACTCAATTGTGAGTTTGCACAGATATTATATTCATTTTTAGAAATGATTTCCAACAATTTTAAGACGGTTAGGCCCTCTAATCCGATTTGTAATTTATTTTCTTTATTGTGAGCATGTTATCACACGTGAGAGGACTTTGGGAGTTATGCTTTGCTCAACGGCTTGCAAAGATGCACAAGACGTTCTATGCGACTCATCAAAAACTCATATGATGATAAAGTTAAACGATGGTATGCGTTATGTGATATTTTCATATCACGTCAAGGTAAGTTTTTTGCCTACCTATGCTGCATTTAAAAAAAATTATAAAAAAAAATAAACTTGAAATAGTGGGGGCATGAGGATAATTTACTTTGACATTTGAAATTAAAAAGAAAATAGGGTTATAGAGAAACAAAAAGCCTGGTTCTAACTTTCATAGTGAATTGTTTTTAAGGTTAGTAAAAACTTGTGTTTTGAGACACATGCATGAATGGAATCTTACAGAGAGAAAATGCATAGAAAGATTTGCATATTTTAGTGAATATATTTATATATATTCTGAGATATAATATTGTCACACTAATTCTTGATTCTTTTTGTGAGCTTGAATTTATTATTAGGAAAAAGGATGAGTTTTATAGTGACAATATATTTTTATGTGGATATTGCGTTACTCCTTATGTGATTGAGTGCACAAAAAATAATTATATGGTTGATCATATAACAATGATTATGTGATTGTTATGTGAGTGATTATGGTGCATTATTGAGTAACGGTAGAGTCTTAATGCTACTAGTTAAGACCAGCAAAACTAGTCTTATTAACAAGATGTGATAAGCCTCAACAAATGCATAAATTGCATTCTGATGATTGTAAAAGTAAAAGTTTACATGGTGGCTGACCTGTAACGGTGTGGATCGATTATTGAAACTCGTGATGTTATCGTGTATAATGCATATAAGTTGCTTGAGCTTTGTTTTGATACTTTTGCATTGGGAGATAGATATATTTATATTTCCGCTCCATTAACATTTTTTTGAATAATGACTTTCTCATAAAAAAAAAAAGGAAATTAGCACTCAATTGGATATGAGTTATTTGTATTTTAGTTATTAAACTATTTGTCTAAGGAGTCATGCATCAAAAGTTCTTTAACTGCATTACAAAGAGAATGCATTAGTATTTGGGGTTTGCAAAAGTTAGATGTGAATCCAAAAGGACAATAGTTTTAAAATTGAGACGCTTTTCAAAATCTGGGAGCCTTAAAAAAGGCCTACCTATATACATGTAAAGTTACTTTCAGAAAGTACAAATATTTGCTAGAAGTTGAAAATAGGGATGCTTTTGCATTTGAAAAGTTTTGGGTAGCAAAGTGAAATTTGGTAAAGATGACCAAATTAAAGCTTTGAAAATTTTATGTTCAACATGTTTTAAGGAATTGATGTTATTTTTTCGTTATCAAATATTGACATTTAGAGAACAAGATTATGTGCATGTTTGAAAAAGTTTAAGTATGTGCTCATGCATTTGGCTACGTTGGATAAAGCTACTTTCGCATGTACATGAAAAGCATCAAAATAAAATTGTTTATTACAAGCTAGCATGATAAGAAAAAAAATTGATCCCTTTTGCAAATTTGATAATTTGAATTAGCGAAATGCGCTTGATTTATTAATTCTCTAGAAGTTGAAGCTTAAAATGTTTTATTAATTTTTGAGATCTCTTGAAACTATTTCAAGAAGTTATGAGCACAACAATGATTTCGTATAACTATACTGTGATTTAGTATTGACGCTTTTCTAGAAAAGATCAAAACATACAGTTTTTTTTTGGATAATGGAAGATGCCCAAAAAATAAAAAATGTATGTGTGTTATGTTAATCTCAACGTGCTCATAAGAAAATTAGGGTCATGGACCTCACGTTGAAATCTTATATTGATGACGGTAAACTGCGTGTCATGCTTATTTACAGAGTGAGATACTTTTTTGCAGTTTAGTCCACTTATAAGTTATCTAAAAAGAAGTGTAGCTAATCAAGTCTAATCTATTACTTGAAGTAATGTTTGAGCTCTTGTAGATTTTTTATATGGCTTGTTTTATTTGGTGTGAGTTTTGTATCTAACGTGCCTTACATCGAAATTTTGGTGTGAGTGTAGCATTTCGCATCCTATATATCTTGAGGCATAATATGCAAGAGCAAGGTAAGAAAAAGAAAAAAAAAATTAAAACTGAGCATGTGCTTATATTTTTTTTGGCATAGCTCAACTGTGAAATGCAATGGTTGCTTACCTATTTTATAATGTTTTTGATATAAAATTCAATGTTACTAAAGGAAGGTCCATAGGAGAATCCCGAAACATGTCCACATAAGAACTTATATGAATTTGCTAGTACCATAAATCTTTTTTTTGTTGCCAGATAATTCGTTGTGATATTGCATGTATTATATGATTAATATGCATACACCGAAAAATTAAGGACATGAAAGTATGGATCTTGAACTCAAATTTTGTTGTTGGCTGAAAATAGTAATGATATTGCATGTGCTATATGAGTGATATACGTGTATCAAGAAAATAAGCTTATGAAACCATGCATCTTGACGTGCATTACATTTCTTATAACTGTTAATGTCAATGTGCATGAAACTTATAGAGATATCTCTGGTTTATATACATGGTTATGGTTATTATTGATGGGTTAAATATATCCACATCGATGTGCTTTACTTGTGGGAGCTCTCAAGGGAGATACATATGTATCATCAATATATAATAATGATGCATTTTCTTGTAACTGTTAATGTCACTGTCCATGAAACTTATAGAAATATCTCTGGTTTATATACATGGTTATGGTTATTATTGATGGGTTAAATATATCCACATCGATGTGCTTTACTTGTGGGAGCTCTCAAGGGAGATACATATGTATCATCAATATATAATAATGATGCATTTTCTTGTCATCTTGTATTGCAACAGATTTCTTGTTAAGCTACTTTTGTGGGATATGAAAAATTGGTTTAGGCTTTGGAAAGGCTTAAAGTTTTTTGGTTAGTATTTAAAAGTTTTGAGTTCTTCAAAAGTATTTTGGCATACGACCATTCTTTGGAGTTGGTTTCAAGACTTGCACATAATTTAATGTGCGTTGAGATATTTTGAGAATTTTGAAGGAAAATACTAATTTTGGAAGTGAAACAATTGTGGTTTTACTCTTAGAAAGAGAGAACAAAAGAGTTTTTTATATTATCCAAACTACACAAAGTTTTTAGATTTTTAAAGTCAAGAGATAGAGGTATCTCTAATATGTGACATGCCATTGGATACAAAAAGGTTGAGTAGCTCCTAGTAGTAGGCTACTGGTCGCAAGTTTGTGATTCCTAGTAGTAAGACTACTGGCATGGCCGTTGGGAAAGATTCGGGTAAAAGGAAGGGAACTGATGGACCCTTGTCCTTTCATGGTGAGGTTTTACTACCTCGACATGTGTCCCAAATTAAAAATGTGATAGTATTACATGGGACAATATTACAATTTTTAGCCTCGATAAATTGTTTGCCTAATCGAGGTGAGGCAAATGTTGCCTTAAAATGAAAATCAGGTTGGTTATAGCACTATTTGTGAAAGTAAACTTATACCACCTGTTAATCAGACTTTTGTTGAAATTTATGTGATAAATTATGAAACTCTAGCTAGAGGCAAATGTCTGATGTACATCGAGGGGGATGGGACTTAAGCCCAAGTTTATATAAGTCACCTATAAGGATACAACCACCTAGGGACTGGAGATCCCAAGAACTAGGCAGGAGACCAACGAATTATAGAGTGACTTGGGTTTATACATATGTTATTCTTGTCTTATGACGCGGTGTCCCTCCCATGGTGTAAGCACATGTTTCTCGTAACGATATTGAAGGTTAAGATTCTTTATAATCTCCTAATGAGTTCTATAGCCCATACGGGTGGGATGTAATAGTTACGAGAGCATTCTTGATAGACTCACCTATATGAGTGTGGAAGTGGGGCCGCTTCCTAGACCTGGCAAACGGGTAAACCCGTCGGGTCCGGGTAAAATCCGATCGGGTCCGGGTATTAACGGTTCGGGTAATTTTTACCCGAATTTTTTCGGGTAAGGTTTTTCTGAAACCGTACCCTACCCTTACGGGTAGGGTATTACCCGCGGGTAAATTGTTGATTTTTTTTAAAATTTTATTTACAGAGACTTTTCTTTTATGAAATTTTTTTTGTTCTTTTTTATTATACAACAATCACTATGTAATTTATTACCAAAAAAAAATCAAAGTAATTTAATTCCTACAATTACTGCTCAGCGATCAATCCGATCATCTCGGTTCTCAAATCCACAACACAACCATTTCAACCAAACGTAATAACCACAATACTACCAAAACACATAAGTACATACAAAAAATTGACGCAAAACGAAACAATACAAGTAGATCTGAAAAAGATTATTGGTAAACAAAAAATAAAAGAAGTGTTAACAAAGCAATCAAAGGCGATTGCAGACCACGATCGGATTCGGAGGTCACTTGATTTGGACTACTGTAACTCCCGTACCTCACTCTAGCTTGATCAGAGACAGTGGCGCGGAGCTCTGGCTGTAGCGGATCTGATCGGAGATACCGGCGGCGAAGCATCTCAGATTTGCGGTGGATCTAACGGCAGAGACTGAGGGACATGCATATCGGCGTCGAGTTGATGTAACTTGCAAGATCAAGCGACGTCGGCGTCGAGTTGAAGTGAGAGAGCGACGTCGGCGTCGAGTTGAGAGGACGAGAGAGAGATCAGAGAGGACGGGAGGAACGGCGCAGAGGAGAAGGGAGAAAAGAAAATGAGTGAAGAAGAAACCCTAGCATGTTTTATAGTAAAAATTCCGGGTTGCCCGGGTAATCCGTACCCGACCCAGATTTACCCGATTTTTACGGGTCAGTTCGGGTACGGGTCTGTTTTTTGCGGGTCTTCAAAAGATGTACCCGTACCCAAAATTTTTATCCGGGTACGGATCTACCCGCGGGTCTGGGTCCATTTTTGCCAGGTCTACCGCTTCCTATGAGATTTGGGCTAATCTCTAGAGCACTCATGAAAGCTGGGATAAAGCACAAGGCCATAATGTGCTGGCTTGAGAAGCTTGGTTGAGAATACCTTGAATATCATGTGTGTGATATGATTCCACGTGCCCTTAAGTAGTCATCGTTTCAAGGCTTAGCCACTTTGACTCTAGTACGGGAATTGTTGAACGCTAAGTGAAGGTTTCAAGGCAGAGCCACTTTCATGATGCATGATATTCTATCTTTGCCCAACTATGTGTTTCATTATTTTTATTAAAATAAGTGGGGGATTGTTGGAGTATTTTAATAAAAATACCATTTATCTATTATACAATAAAATAAAATAAAATCTTTTCAAGCAATAATTACTTTGTTATTATTGGACCGTTACAAGTATTAAGTAATATTTTGCTTTATGTCTCTTTTATTGGTCCATAAGTGTCATTACAAGTAGTTTATGACAATAGTTATTTGCATAATGATAACTTATTACAAAGATTTATTGTGTGACTTAATTAGACATATATATATAAAGGCCATTCTTCTAGTTATTGGAAAAAAGAGATTTTTTTGTTACAAGCTCTTTCATTTTCTAGTCAACATATGATAGAGCTTGTGTCTTAAGAGACTTTCCTTTATATTTTTCTACTCACGTATCAATGTTTTTCTTAACTACAAGTCTTATTGCAAAGACAAGTGTACAAATGTTTATGATTCCGTGATCATGTTCTCTTAAGAGTGTGAGAACAATTGTTATATTATTTTTGTTGGGCAAAGAAGGGTATTGGATGAAGTTTCAACTTCTCTCAAGTGGTGCAAACTTAGAGAAGTTACAGCAAATAAGAGCTGGGTTGTTGTATCCTGGAGGCGGCGCGTTGGAACCTATTGCACCGGTAGACTCCGTAGGGGCGCGAACCGTCTTAAAGAGAGCGACCTAGTCCGCGCCTCAACCCAATACTAGTATACTGGTTTCGAAGGTGATCATTCGAATCATTGATGGTACTTCGCATGGTAAGAACAACACGTCATTTTTAAGAGGATTGAGGTAAACGTATTTCTCGTACTCACAACTAAGAGGTAAAAATATTCTTATGATTTTATTTACTCGATTGTGAGCTTGCATAGATATTATATTCATTTTTAGAAATGATTTCCAACAACTTTCACCTGTAAAATATGGTAATAGTCCTCCTATTGGGATATGCTTTGCAAAATCTTAGCAAAGCACTCATCACGCACACGCACGTACACGCTGTAATCAAAGCAAGCATAGGCATCACACATGTACATGTTGTAAGATCACTTCAACACACAACCTCATACAGCCCCACAGACACGCATCACACATACATATATAATACTAGCTAGTATTACACAGCAATACACAGTAGAACACACACCTTCCCACACGCCGCGCACACACTCATGCGTCATATCACAAACGCAATAACACATACAGCAGCACACAATGATACACACACACACAAACCCACACACATGGCTGCACACCAACCTCCAACCTTCACACGATTGTCTACCCTCCAATGCACACCCCACCAATTAATCAGACTAACGGATCGAAACTTACCGACAATTGCACCTCAATTCGTCGGGAGTGCACCACGAAGAACACTCTTCTCTCTTGCTAATTTCAGCCCGACACCCTCACACTTCAGCCCCTCTACAACTAATGACCCTTTCTCTTGATTTTTGAACCATCCCTCAACCACCGCTGCAGATCACGCTAAAATTTTCACATTTCTCTCTATCTCTGCCCTCTATTTTGATTTTCTTTCAACAAGATTTTATTTTACGTGAATCAGATTTTGATACTATACAATTACGTTTATGATCCCCCATTTATTATGCCGTCTCCAAAGTGACCCACTCACTTCCATTAATATGTTTATTGCACCCCACTTCATTAATTTGCAACTTGTGATCACTATGAAAATGTCGCTTAAAAAGGAAAACGGGTAACAATCACTATCAACTCTTTCATAGACCTCCGTATGCAAGATTATTATATCACCCCACTTGCTAAATTGTCGCAAAAGGTCTCAATTATATCGCTTACAGCAATTGTCACTAAAGCAATAAGTAAATTTACAAGCAATTACCATAAACTCAATGGGTGCGACAAATTACACATAGACCGAATAACTCACTCATTACTAACTCGCGAGCTGACGACAACAACCCACTTGTCCTTGTTTATTTGTGGTGGTGGTGCCGCCAAAGCTGGTTTGGGTCACAATTCTCATCGAGGACGAGCGCCCTTTTCATGATGTCGTTGGTTAGCGGTAGGGGATGCGTGGTGGTGGTTTAGCGCAGTGGTGATGATGATTTATCGGTGGTTTGTTAGCAGCAAGGTAAGAGTGGTGGTGGTTTATTGGTTCAGTGCTGATGATGGCTTATTGGTTGTAATTGTTTATTGGTCGTTGGTTGGTTGGCCGCAGGGGAAGGTGGTGATGGTTTGTTGGTGCATGTGATGGTGGTTTTATTGGTAAAGGTGAAGTAGAATAGAAAAATGGAGAAAAACAAGACATGTAACGATTTAACAGATGGCCCAATCGTGTTTTGACACATCGGTAATGATTTAATTTTTATTGTACTTAGATTGTTTTACTTAAATACCCTTTTGAGAAGGTCTCATGGACACCATGTACGGACGACCGTCAAGTAACTTTAGACGGTTGACGGAATTTGGGTCCAATAGCTAAAAATCTAGAAAAAAGGGTCGTAATTGTCCACAATGAAAGGTTAGAGTTTTATTTGCCAAATGTTAAAAAATTTACGGGGCTATTTGCATCTCTATCCTTTTTGCTATTGTAATACCAACTTCCCATGGAGGTAATCTTTGGGCTGCTAGGTCAACTATGCCACCGAGATGGTCATTCTAGGACATTTGTTTACTCCCTTTGAGGGACAAATATAATTGAAAGAAAATGCATAAAGGGATATATAGCTTCAGCATTCGTCCTGATTTATTTGTCATTGTTTTGCTTTAGTTGAATAAGTTATCATTCCTATTTTCTTCCTCCAATTTCTTATGTCGTTCCTCTAAAATCAACACCGTTTTGCTTATGTTGAATGTTGGATGAAGGCAAACCTTGACTAAACTACTTTTCATAGTGCACACTAAGGTGACTTTTACAGTCACAGTCTTGCAACTCTGAATGCAGTGTCGTAAGAAGGTTGAACTTACTTTTGCAAACTGCATTACCTTTCCACAGACTCCCTCCCAAGTCTCACCGCATGCTCGTACTTTCTCATAGGAGATAATTTCATTGAACTCCTTGAGATTATAGGATAATGTCTATCGACTATGGAAAAGATTAGATACGTCTTTTGACTAGACGACATTAAAGTTTTTGATAAAAAGACGACTCTGCGAATTGGTTTGTACTGAATTTTCTTTCATGTGCCACCCACATCTCCCTTTTTTTTTTGGTTCCTTTCTAACATAGCACCACTACCCCCTCTTGGTCTTCTCCCTTTATGTCCAACACCACCATGAAGCACAACGAAAACGCCACCACCAACACCAAGCACAACCACTGTAATACCCCGAATCCAGATATACTTTTAACAGATAATAAGCGATGATTTTCGTACGTAGCAGTTAGCGTCAATTTGCATGAGCGAAATTTTATCGGTGACCCGACAAATTTTAGAAGCCTTAAGTTATAGTTTAATGATTATAGTTATAAGAGATACTTATTTAGGTCTTTAGTGACAAAATAGCATGACCAAACTTTATCGATAACTTTTAGCAACAATTAGTGAAGCGTATTAGTTAAAAATTAAAATACATACTTACACACACACACACACACACACACACTAGTAAGGATCACGTGTATTGCACGTTATATAGTAATTTGAAATAAAAAAATTGTGAACCTTGGTGAAAAACATAATTGAAATTAATCAACACAACTATTACAACTAAACTATAATAATAAACATTTGTTAAGTGCTAGTCAAAGATTCGAAGTATAAAAAGTTAATTGCATAAAACATGATCTTATTTTCAAACCCGACTTTTTTACGTCAATTATCACCAATATTTTTCGTATTTATTTCTTTCGTCACATCAAGTTGTCGTTAAAGAGAATCCTGACTGTTTCATATTATATCTTGTTATCGAAGGTATACTGACATTGTAATTAATCTCAAGCATCTCCAACAAATATCAAACTCTCATTGAAACACTAAAAGTTTGATTGTACAATAATAAAGTGAAGAAAGTGTTTAGAGATAATTAATGTCAAGTGTATATATATTGGAGTTGTCTAATTTCCTGTAATTTGTTTTGATGACATGTATAAGTATAGGAAGTGAAATTGAGAAAAAAGTTAGAATTAATGAAAGTTCTAAAATTTTAAAACCAAGAATCAAGCGAACTCAAGAGATTTAGTAAAACACATATAAAAACTGAACTGCTCAGGCAACAAATTTAGTAGCTATAACTTTCAATGATTTTTTCAAAGTTTTTCTATCATTTACTTTTAGAGTTTTGCACTTTTTCCTGCAAGCATTACCACTAAAGTTCAAAATATCATTACTTTTTATGTAAAATGCACCGATGGCCACCGAACTATTACCTCTTTTTCACTAAAGTCACTCAATTTTGTTTTGTGCCATTTTGGCCACTGAACTCTCAAATCTGTCCGATTTGACCATTCCGTCAGTTGCGGTTAAATTTTCTCCGTTAAATGGTCACGTGATGCGCACATGAGGCATCACAATAAGGGCAAAACCGTCACTTCAGTTCAATCTCTTTCTTTTCCTTTTTTCTTCATTTCATCATAACAGATTTAGGCGTTGGAGTTCGGCGCAGGCATGGTGGCGGTCATCGTCGAGGGATTGGCAGAGCTCCAAGATCTGCTCATCGTCATCGTCGTCGTCGTTGCGGGCTTGGCAGAGCTCCAAGATCTGGTCGCCGTCATCGTCGTCCAATAGGTCATTCAGAATGGGCCTCCAGCCATCGCCCGCCGCCGCCGCCCATGCTTCAACATCTAAGTTTTCACCGGAAAAACCCAATTTTTCTAGCCATTATAGTGCCTTCTGGATGACCCTTCATGCCCGTATTCGGAATTCAACCTCCTCCATCTTCCGAACACATACAAAGAGACTCACCAACAGTCGCTTGTCTCTGTCTTCGTCTTTGTGTCTGCCGATTCAATTGCTTCACCCTCCTGTACTTGATGACAGCACCCGGCGATAGGAGCTCAATGATCAGTTTGGATTCTATTTGTTCAGTCTGCGGCGTCGTCGTCGCTGGCTTGTGGTGTTGTGCTGTAGTGGCAGATTTTGGGTGGTGTTTGCAGCGGGGCTTGGGTGATTTTGATTGGGTGATGGTGGTGGCTGGTGGTGCTGTATTTGTGGTGATTGAGCGGCTGGTGGTGTTGTAGGTGGTGTTGTGCGGTGGTGATTGAGCTCCAAATGGTGGCGGCTGGGAAAAAACAAAAGAACAGAACTAAAGTTCTTTTTTTTTGTCGCTAAAAGGTTTAAAGCTAACTTTAATGCTTATTTTAGTGGCAAAAATATATTTTTAGTGTCAAAAAGATACTACAATTAAATTAAATTAAGTCAAAAAAGAAATAAAATATTAAGCTTTTTTTGGTACAAAGGAAAGATAAAAGCAGTTTACTTGGAGGGCCTCACGAATGCCACTCTATACAAATCAGTCAAAATCAGGTTGTTCAGATCTCTAGGAGTTTCAGTGTGTGAACATATTGTTCATTTTGTTCGGCACCTAGGTTCGCTAGAAAATCGGCACACTAATTGCCTTCTCGCATGGTATGAGTGATGGCACTTCCCATCTGCCTGATGATAGTCCTGCAGTCTTCCACCAAAGCTCTAAGAGGGTGATTTTGTATCTCTTGTTCCATGATAAGCTGTAATGTAGAAGTGGAGTCAGTCTCAATTGTTGCTTGCTGCCAGTTTCTCTCTCGGATGGTAGTGAGCCCTCTGTGAATACCCCAAACTTCAGCATTTAGACTAGTGTTGTGTCCAATGTTTCCAAAGAAGCCTTCTAACCATCTTCCTTGGTCATCTCTAATTATCCCTCCATAACCACTTTGGCCCGGGTTACCCTTGGATGCTCCATCCGTATTGATTTTAATGAATCGTGCATCTGGAAATTTCCATCTAATAAGTTTGGTTGTAGTAATAACATGATTGCTTGATGTTAAATGAAAAGCTTTAGATACTTTCCTTGCGAACTTTCTGCTGGAGTATAAAGCTTCCATGGTGCTTGCACTATGATTGTCAAAGACTTTTTTGTTCCTGCATTTCCAGTTAGTCCACATACTAGAGATGAAAAGAATATTACAGGGGACACCGTGGCCATGGTTAGTTTTCAAATTGAGCCCTTTCCAAAACCAGTGTATCACATGAAGGTTATGAATTTGTTGCATTTGGTTGTTGTCCAAGCTTTTGGACCATAAATCAGAGGCATGAGAACAATTCCATAGGACATGCAAGGTGGTTTCTTCATAAGTGTAACATCTGGGCATAGATTAGAATCTGTCATCCCTCTATTTTTCCTAAGGGAATTGGTGGGCAATCTATCATGAAGAACCGTCCAAATGAAACATTTAATTTTTTGGGGTATGGGCATGCTCCAAAGCTTTTTCCAGTAGTTTATGGCAGAGAAGTTTTGGGTAGAAAGAGATGTGGTCAGCAGGTCAAAAACATCTTTGGTCGAGAAGGTGCCATTACCTGAAAGACCCCGGCTAGGGGTATCCTGAATAGTACTAAACTTAGCAAGAGGGGTGTTGATGATGTCACCTTTCTCAGACGAAGATATGTAGTCCTTAATCGAATTGATGTTCCAAGCTTTATCCTCAATGATACTGAAAACTTTGATATCCTTATCACCTCTTTCACTAATCTGATTTAAAGGTTTGGTACCACACCACCAATCCTCCCACAAAGATATGTTAGCCCCATTCCCAACTATCCATTTGATACCTTTCACAAGGATTTCCTGAGTATTTTGAATGCCTTTCCAGATGCTAGAGGCTCTTTTCCTTTTTTCCCATTCCCTAGGATTGTTAGTGATTTTATACTTATCTTTTAGCACCTCAATCCAAAGTTTCTGTTCCCCTTTTATGATTTTCCAACCAAGTTTAGATAGCATAGCAATGTTATTGTCCCTAGACTTCCGGATGCCTAGACCACCAAGGTTTTTATGTTTACTCACAGTGTCCCAGTTGACGAGGTGGATCTTTTTGGAGCTGGAGGTGTCACCCCATATAAAGTTTCTGTTGAGTCTATCAAGCATGTGACAAGTAGCCATAGGAAGAGGGTTGGTTTGCATAGTGTAAATGGGGAGGGCAACAGTGACTGCCTGCACCAAGGTAACTCTACCACCCAAAGACAGTAACTTAGATTTCTAGCCTGCCAACTTGTTCTGAACTCTTTCAATGAGGTAAGAAAAATTGTGCTTAGATAGTCTATTGTGAATGAGAGGGATGCCAAGGTAAGATCCGAGATTGGCACTAATGGGGATCCCACATATGGCACTTAGGCTATAGGCCTCATGCCTGGGAATATTACTAGACACAAAAATTTTAGATTTAACAAAATTAATACTCTGTCCAGCTTCGGCACATAAAATGTTAAGGACCTCAAGCATATGCTTACAGTTTTTCTTGTTGGCTTTAGCAAAAAGCCTGAGGTCGTTAGCATAGAAAAGATGGGAAATAGAGGGGCCCTTTTGAGAAGCCCTTAATCCAGTCCATTTTTTTTCATGTGTTTTCATACAGATGAGGTTTGAGAGTCTTTCCATACAAAGAACGAAGATGTAAGGGGATAGGGGGTCTCCTTGTCTTATACCTCTCCCAGGTTTGATGGGGTTGGTAATGTCCCCATTCCAAAGAAAATTCATGAGATTCCCCACAATACAGTCCATGATTAGCTCTATGAGGGTATTGGGAAATTTAAATTCTTGGAAAGTGTGAAGAATAAAATCCCATTTTAATTTATCATAAGCCTTTTCCAGGTCGATTTTCCAGACCATGCCACCATGTTTTCCTTTTTTGGAGTTAAGGGAGTGAAGAATTTCCTGGGTGATGCATATGTTGTCAGAGGTATGTCTTCCAGGAAGGAAGCTGCTCTGGAAAGGGCTGATAATATCGGCAAGCAAAGGACGAATTCTGTTGACAATGATCTTGGTGATAATTTTGTAATTCACGTTAAAGAGGCTAATGGGTCTGAATTGCGAAATTTTTTCAGGTAGATCAACTTTGGGTATAAGGGCAACCAGGACATTCTTATCCTGGACAGGAAGTTGCTTATTTTGGAAGCATGTCTTGGCATAAAGGCAGATAAAAGGTCCGATCTCAGTCCAAAATTTCTGATAGAGCAGGGAGGGTATCCCATCGGGACCAGGGGCCTTATTGGCCTTTATCTCGAAAGTGGCTCTCTTAATTTCAAAGTTTTCCACAGCTTTAGACAGAGAACATAGGGTGTCAGGACTTAAAGACGCATTATTAATCCATTTAGGATATTGCCTGGTAGGTTCAGTATCCACAAAGAGGTTATTAAAATTAGATGTGATGATATTTTTTAGATCTTCAGGGTCGTCAGTCCAAACATTATTGCTATTTTTGAGTCCTTCAATTTTATTCCTTTTCCTTCTTTTGAGGGTAGTCACGTGGAAAAATTTAGTGTTTTTCTCACCAAGAGTTAAAGATAGGGCTCTAGATTTCTGGAACCAGAAGATAGCTTCCTGATTAAGGATGTTATTATACTCTCTTTTAAGGTCTCTATCGAGTTGTTCAAGATTGAAACTGAAGTGGTTAGATAAGGCCGATTGTATGCCATTCAATCTGGCCAGTATACGTCTTTTTCTTCTGAAGAGATTACCAAAAATATCTTTATTCGAAATAATGGCAAGGTTCTAAAACTTTTGCTTGGCAGGGTTAAGGGTAGCATTATTGTCCCAAGCTTTCTTAACAATGGTTTTGAAATTTTCATGTTCGAGCCACATGGCTTCGAGGCAAAAGGGTCTATTACGAGTATTTAACTTAGCAATGCCATGTAAATGTAAAATTAAAGGAGAGTGGTCCGAATACATAAGTGGCATGTTTGTGACGGTGGCCTCAGGAAACTTGATTCTCCAGTCGCTGTTCGTAACAGCACGGTCCAGGCGTTCCTTGGTGTTAGCGAAGCCATGGCGCCCGTTATCCCAGGTAAGCTTCGGTCCTCTGCTTCCCAGGTCCATGAGCCCACAGTTGTTAAGGTTATTGTTGAACATTTGGCACCTTTGAAAGTCGTTGAAAGGGGTGAAGCTTCGACGTTCTGACGGACCAGTATAATCGTTAAAATTGCCCGCAGCGACCCAAGGAACAGAGAAAGAGTCGACAAAGTCAGACAGGTTTTTCCAAAGTTCAGTTCGGGTAGCTTGGTGGGGGCTGCCATAAACCGCAGAGAAGAACCAGATGTCGAAGTTGTTTTTCTTCACTTCAACGTGGACCACCTGACTGTGAGTTTGGATAGGGGTGACCGTGACTTCCTGAGGGTTCCAAAGGACCCAGATTCCCCCAGAGCGGCCTTGAGGGTCAACAATGCTGGAGCTAGACAGACCAAAGTTTTCAAAAAATCTTTCCATCGTATGAAATTCAACCTTAGTTTCCATCAAAGCGACGATATAAGGTTTGAACTCCTGAAACAACTGTCTAAAGTTATTCTTAAATCTTTTATTTCCGTTTCCTCTTACATTCCAGATTAACGTTGTCATCGAGTGGTTGTGCAAAATATCCTCTTCAATAAAAGGAAGTTTACCTTTCAGTAGAGATTTCATTTTCTCCACTCCAAGAACAGGATGCGTCAAGGCTGACATCCTTATTTCTGAGGGGGCTTCTGCTTCGATCCTCTTTCCTGTCTTTAGTATCGTTCTGAAACTCTCTAATAAGGTCTCTATCACGGTAAAAACTATCAGTTCTTCTTCGATCTCTTCGATCACCTCCAATCCCAGAAAATTGAGTTTTCGAACCTCGATTTGTTTCCTCATGGCTGTGTTGCAGGAGATGAGGGTCAGGGGGTTTATTTTCCTGGACAGTAAGGGGGGTCGTATCAGTGGGTGTTATGGCTTCGGCTGAGATCGCGGTATAGGGGGGAAGGTGGTGAGACCTGATCTGGGCGGGATGCGGCGCTTCACGGATAATGTCTGTAGGCTTAGGGTTTTCTGTGTGAAGGTCATCAGCTTGAATTGAGACAGGTGGCATGATCATGGCTGTAGAAGTATCCAGACAAATAGATGTGTCTAGATCTTTAGGACTCAAAGACTGACGCACTTGCTTCTTAGGATTGTTGGCATAAGGCTGCTGGTTGGTCATGGGCTGAGGGTTAAGAGAGCCCTGTCTTCCAATGGTTGCTTGGTCCAGTAATGGGTTAATTTCACTTGGGACTGGGATAGAGTTTTTCGGGTTGAGGGCCTCAAATCTATTCTAGTTTTTCCAGGGCCCCTGGTTTGGGCCTTCACTTATTTTCCTTTGCCCCATAAGGCTATCTTCTGTGTGTTTTCGTTGGGCATTAGGCCCGAACCGATGTGCTTTCCTCTTGACTATCATCCAGGTCCCATAGCTAGGTTTTTGCAGGCTCTGAGCAGATCTGGTAGCTGTCTCTGTCAATTCATGGACGTTGCTATTCAGCACGTTGGTTTTTTGTAGGTTACCGTTGGTATCTGTCAGATTGCCGGGATTTCTATGGGAATTGGGCTCCGGTGTGATCATCTTGTCCGGCCGGTGGATGCAATTTTCTTTCCGGTGTCCCACGCGTCCACAATCAAAGCAGATTTGCGGGAGGAATTCATACTCCACTTTGTATTCCTTACCGGCGAGCAAATAGGCTGGGATAAGGGGCTTTGACAGATCAATTTCAACGTAAATACGAGCGTATTTGCCTCTGATGGATGTAGCTGTGTTGAAGTCAACCTTTATAGGTCTACCAAATTTGGCAGCAATTCTTCGTAACACAAGTTCACTGTAGTATTCTATAGGTAGTTCAGGTAATCGAAGCCATATCGCAGTAGAGGTTTCTACGGTTTCCGAAGGCTTGAAATTGGGCTCCCATTTGCGAACAGTGAGGTAGTGGTTGAGAATTATCCAGGGACCTCCATTTAGTACATGAGAAGCATCCTGTGTAGAATCGAATTTGAGTAAGAAGAAACCATCGTCGAGATCTATCATTTCAAAATCTCCCTGTAGATCCCAGATAGCTTTGAGTCTTGTGGTCAGTGCTCTGTATCCAATGTTTTTACCCAGTAATTTGATTATAATGGATTCCTGCCACTGTGCCCTTATAGAGTGTATGAGGGTTGATGGTAGGATGATTTCAGGAATGCAATCTCTATCCGGGTGTTGGGGGGATTGGTGTTATCCGAAGCTTTGTAGAAGGAAGGGTCTTCCATTTCGTCAATAAAATAGACTGCTTTGTTTGTTTGGCTTTTAAAAACCGCGTCTCTATATGATTTGGTCTGAGTAGTAAACGAAGGTTGAAGTGAAGATGGGGGGTGGGGACCAGAGCTCCATTGTCTTGAAGAGGGGGTATTGATTCCATGACAGAGTCGGTTGTGGGCCATGTGATGCAGTCTGGTTGTAAGTCAGAGTTGCTTTCTCTTGGCCCTAATTCTATTTCTCCCATAATAACATCTTTCTCTTGTCTCTTCGCACCCTCATCGTCTTTAAGGCTTTGATGAGCTTTCTTGACTTTCTGAGAGTTTCTCTCACCACCATTAGTACACAAAGGCTGAGTCTTCTGGACAGGGGATGCAGATATTTCCAAATATTTTAGTGCTTTTGGGTAAGAGATCTCCATTTCATGATCAATAGATTCTTCTTCTTCCGCATCATCAGTAGAATTCCAGAATTTTCCTGGTAAACAAGGTGCGGGCGAAGGGTCAGGTCTTGGAGGGCTGAGGTGAGATAATTTTGCTCCTGAATTAAGGGTCATGTGCCTCGCACATGACCACTTAATGGGACTCTTCCTAACGCCGACAGACGGTGGTCAAATCGAACAGATTTGAGAGTCCAGTGGCCAAAATGACACAAAATAAAGTTGAGTGACTTTAGTGAAAAAGGGGTCATAGTTTAGTGGCTATTGGTGCATTTTACTCTTACTTTTCAGTATTTTCAGTAGCCATCTTGTTTCTTTTTGTACAATGATGGTCATTTCTTGTAGCGATGGTCATGGGTGGTCAAAATATATCCTACGGTTTATTTGCCTTTGGTAATGATCTAGTCTATTACTACTCTGTCCCAAAAAAATTATCATATATATATATATATATATATATATATATATATATATATATTGGTTGTCCTAAAAAAATTGATCAGTTTTCAAGTTAAGAAAGATTATGTAGGTATTTTTACATGTTTACCCTTTGTACACTTTTTTTTATTCTACTTATCTTCCTACATTTAATCCTCAACCAATCAATTTTTCTCTACTGAACCACTCTCTCTCTCTCTCTCTTGTTGGATAGAATGAGAAACTCATATAATAAGACTCATATCCCAAATAAGCGTGTAGTCAAATATAATCAAATAATTTGGGACGAAGGGAGTATAATTTTCATGTATCTCATATTTTAAGATTAAAATACAAAGTAAGTCTTTTTTCAACCTTTTCAATCTTAAGGGTAGGTTTGACACTCTTTTTTTTTCTCTTTTTTTTTTAGTTTTGGAAATTGGAAAAAAAAAGTGCGTTTGGTAACCATTTTTTTTCCTTCTCCAATTTAAAAAACCAGTTTTTAAACTGAAGAGTGAAAAAAAAAAACTCTTTTGGTTTTTTTTTTTGAGACCACCACCACCACCCTCCCACCGCAGGCAAACACCGCCGGCAGCCACCTCCGGCCGCCGGCGACTGCCGACAGCCAACAGCGACCCCCGCCGGCAGCCATCGCCGGCCATCGGCAGCCACCTTCGGCCGCTGACAGCCACCGCCGGCCACCACCACCGTCGACTACCGCCACCGCAAACCACCCAAAAAAAAAGTCAAAATAAAAAGTGAAACCAATAAAATAACCCTAGAGGGGGGGTGAATAGGATTTTAAGACTACTTTAAAAATTAACAAACAACAGACCTCAATCTCAATGACTCAAATAAGCAAACAACCAATCTCAACACAAATGTAAGACGATAATGTAAAGAAAGAAGGGTTTAGAGATACTTGACAAGGAGAATTAAATGGTTCGGCTTGATATACCCACAAGCCTACGTCCACCCCTTCAAGGAAGTCCCTTGAAAGGCCCTAGAATCCACTAGTATGATCTTCCTTACGGGTCAAGATCGAACCTCTTACAATCCCTTGATGCTATGCCCACATCAAGAACAAGCTTTGACAAACCCAAAGCTCCAAAGCTTGACAACCCCAAGCTTTGATACAAGAACCTTTCAATGAAGAAATGTGTACAAGATTTCACTCTCAAGAAGTAGATGAGTACAAGTTTAAGCACTAGAATAAGAGAGATGAGTGTATGATGACTTATGACAGTGTATATCTCTCAAATGTAAGCTCACAATAAATGCTCTCTTGAAAATGATGAGAAATCAATGAAACAAGAGAGATTTGAACAATTGCTTTTGATCTTTGAGAATATGAAGGATAAGAGAGCTTTGAATGCAATTGATGAATCAAAACTATGCCCAAGATGAGTATTTATAGAGGTGGGAAAGAATATGACCGTTTGGAATTAGGTGGAGCATTAAATGCGCCAAACGGCTATTGCAGTCGACTGCAATGTCCCATTGCAGTCGACTGTATTCCCAAAGTAGCCGTTGAAAATTCAAAATTTCTAACTTGCAGTCGACTGTAATCCAATGCAGTCGACTGTAATAGGCTACTGGAAGTATTGCAGTCGACTGCATTCCAATGCAGTCGACTGTAATACCTCACTGCCCAAGTTGCAGTCGACTGCAATCCAATGCAGTCGACTGCATTCCAGAAAATGCAGTTTCCTAGTTTTCAAAGAATGAAAAACTTTTATGCATGCAAGGGAAACCTATGGGCAAATTCTAGGTATACAGTCATCGTAACGATCATCTCTCTATGTCTAGTTTACAAAGAAGGAAATAAAGCATAGTAAAGTTCAATCGACGAAATCCTTCTTTGAAGCGTTCCGTTGAGAGTCTTTAAACGATTTGCTCGTCTAATTTTCCATTTGCATGAGTGTGACATTGTTCCTATTTCTTCATCAACTCAATGCATGTTAGACAGCATAATCATCAATGTTAGTTATCATCAAAATCAAATATAATCCTAGGTTAAATAACCGTAGGGTTAACAATCTCCCCCTTTTTGATGATGACAAACATTGATTCAAATAATATGAGATATATAAGATAATGAACGCAAAGAAGCATGACAATCTTAATTATAAACTATAAGGGGTCATGAGAAGAAATCATAAAAGGCTCCCCCTATCTTAAGCAATATAGGGCTCCCTCTAACTCAAGTAATATATGCTCATATATCAAATCCACATGAATCAACAATATTTTCTCCCCCTTTTGACATCATTAAAAAAGATCAAGGGTGTGTGTGAAAGTGATCAACTTATGTATCCATTCATGGATAATCAATATAGCCAACAAGGGCATTTAAACAAGAAAAAAATAAATACTTGAATAACCATCAAAAGGTGTACCAAGCACATGTATGAAAATAGCACATAAATTTTAAACCAGCGGCAGTAAGATAAGCGTGAATTAAGAGTGCTAATGCAATACTAAGAGTAGGATCCATGATAAGTTTTTGAGATACATAATGGAGTTTGATAAGCATAAATAAAAAAACATAAAGCATGTCCTAATGCCTAAGGACCCGATGGTGGAGGAGGGGGATGAAAGATGTCCTCCTCGGGACACTAAATCCCACAATGATCCTCCATGCAAGAAAGGCGTCGACTGAGCTGGCTGTGGGCAAGATCCATCCGACTGAAACCGGCATGCATATGCTGTTGCATCATATCTAAGCGTGTGAGGATCGCTTCATATCCGGAAGTAGAAGGACCGGAAGAAGTGCCCGCCTCATGTGTACTCGGAATGATCAACGGAGGTGGATCACGATCAAACCCATCACCGGCATCTCCCCCAGCATCATCATCAGCATCAGCAGCATCATCATCAGCATCAGCATCATCATCATCATCATCATCATCATCAGCATCACCATCATCATCGATAATGACATTTTCCAATTCAGGCTCAGGTAAGAGACGGTTACGATCATCTAAAAGGCCCTTCCTACGAAGGGTAGAGCAGTCTAGTATGATGTGCCTAGTAACCTCAATATACTCACCCAGAAGTGGTATGTCAAAGGCAGCAAGAATGTGAGTGAGTAGGAGGCCATAAGGTATAGCTAAGGCAGGATGCGAGGCACTCCTAATCATGTTTAACATGATGAGACGAGGGAGGTTAAGCGGTGTGCCTGAGCGAAAGAAGGTCAAGAGCTGAACGTCTAAGTAAGAGACGAGTGAAAGACCGCCAGTTCGAGGAATGACATTATGAGCGATGATATGATGGAACAGACGAGAGAGAGGAGGTAGGTCACGTAGGCTGGGTTTGCTCGCAACCCGAACCTGTCGACAATGAAGTGTGTGTCGAAGTTGTTCCTCAATAGTAAAAGGTCAGTCAAACCAATGTGACTGACCAGCGACAGGGATCATGTCTAACGAGAAAGAGAAGCCACTATCGGGGAGGTTTAGAAGAGTGGCTAGACGTGATTGTGAGAATGAAATGCGGCGTCCAAAAACATAGGAGGTGAGGGTACATGACTCAGAGGAAATGTTCCAAGTCAAATTCGCATAAAATAAGCGGATGCATCAGGATAATATAGAATAGTGTTCCTATCGGTGAGGCGATCTAGATAACAATCCTGAAGGCATCTAAGTACACCTATGTTGAAAAGGAATGGAGTATCCAGTCGCAAACCTGGAGTCAAAGGTGAAGAGAGTTGTGCAGAAAAGCGATCGGCAGCCTCGCGGTTCCGATATCGATTTTGATCAAACTCTACCGCGATAGGCTCAGGCTCGGGCTCGGGCTCGGGCTCGGGTGCAGCTCGTGAGCGAGATGAACTGGCACGTGCACGTTTCTCTCTTGCCATACTTGAAATAGTCTAAACAGAGAAATAATAAATGTAAGATAAATGAAAAAAAATGATTTTTTTTTGGAAGATTCCCTAATTTATGCAATTTTGGGAAAAATTCAATTTTGGACAAATTGAATGAAATTAACCACGTACAATCGAGTAATAGACATAACTAAGCATGAATCAAATGATGAAACATGTAATTGCATAAACAATTTGAAGAAATTTTGACAAATGAAGAACCCTAGTTTATGAAAATTGGGAAAATTCGAATTTTGTATGAATACAAGTAATTAAACTATGTAGAATCATGTAATAAGAATCCCTAAATATGAATCAAACATTAAATCATATAGAAGCATGCTAAATTGAAGTAGATCTGAAGAAATATTCTAGAGAGAGTAATTCGAATTTCAACCGATTATGAACAATGTAGATGAAATGGATTAGAGAAAGTATGTAAATCATGAAGTAGAATGAGATTTGAGAGGATTTACATACCAATTTCAAGCCAAACGGAGGAGAATTGAGTCCAAGGAGAGATGAGAGCTTCTTTTCGAAGAGAGAAGGAGTAGAGAGAGAAGGATTCTGCAGAAGAAGAGATCTGGGCACGATTTATGCCCTTCCCCCGTAATGCAATCGACTGCATTCCCCAATGCAGTCGACTGTATTGACCAATGCAGTCGACTTCAATGCACAAAGTCAATCAGTCTAAAAACAGATTATACATATGTATATAGCAATAAAAGTGTGCAAATATATATATATATATATATATATATATATATATATATATTAAGATAAATAAATATCAATAAAACCAACGATGTTTGGAAAGGAAAAATCAACCAAAGCATGCTATAAGCATATGAGATAATGCTCAAGCATGTAAAGAGCAACTAGCACAAAAATAACCTAGTCACATAGGTGAAGACATGCCAAGTTCTCTTCTAAGAGCGGTAAACCTCTTTGCATCTAACGGTTTAGTGAAGATATCCGCTAGTTGGTGATTTGTGTCCACGAAATCTAGAACAATATCACCCTTTTGCACATGATCACGGATAAAATGGTGTTTGATTTCTATGTGCTTAGTGCGTGAATGTTCGATGGGATTTTTGCTCAAATCAATGGCACTAGTGTTATCGCATAAGATAGGTATGTGATCATACTTGAGTCCAAAATCCAAAAGGGTTTGTTTGATCCAAAGAATTTGTGCACAACAAGCACCAACCGCCATATATTCGGCTTCGGTGGTAGAGAGTGCAACCGAGTTTTGCTTTTTGGAACTCCAAGAAACAAGAGAGTGTCCTAGGAATTGGCAACCTCCACTAGTACTTTTTCGCTCGGTTTTACAACCGGCAAAATCGGCGTCGGAGTAACCAACTAGGTCAAAAAATGATGTGTTTCTAGGAAACCATAACCCTAAATCGTGAGTGCCCTTAAGATATCTAAGGATTCTCTTTACGGCAACTAAATGAGATTCCTTAGGACAAGCTTGAAATCTAGCACATAAACAAACACTAAACATTATGTCGGGTCTACTTGCGGTAAGGTAAAGAAGTGATCCGATCATACCTCGACAGCGTTTAATATCAACATCCTTACCCTTTTCATCTTTATCAAGCTTTAATGAAGAGCTCATTGGAGTGTCAAAAGCATTTGATGCTTCCATGTCGAATCTCTTGAGTAGCTCTTTGGTGTATTTAGCTTGGTTGATAAAGATTTCATCCTTGCTTTGTTTGATTTGCAATCCAAGGAAGAAGGTGAGTTCTCCCATCATGCTCATTTCAAACTCCTTACTCATACAAGAAGCAAACTCTTCGCACAAGGATCCATTAGTAGCACCAAATATAATGTCATCAACATAAATTTGCACCAACAATAAGTCCTTGCCCTTAGATTTGATAAACAAAGTGGTGTCAAGTTTTCCTCTTGAAAAACCATTTTCTAAAAGAAAACTACTTAGCCTTTCATACCAAGCTCTAGGAGCTTGTTTTAAACCATAAAGAGCTTTGCTAAGCTTGAAAACATGGTTTGGAAATTTTTCATGCTCAAAGCCGGGAGGTTGAGCCACATAAACCTCCTCCGAAATAAAACCATTTAGAAAAGCACTCTTGACATCCATTTGAAAGAGTTTAAAATCTCTATAGCAAGCAAAAGCTAAAAGCATTCTAATAGATTCAAGTCTAGCTACCGGTGCATAAGTTTCATCAAAATCAATTCCTTCCTCTTGGTTATAACCTTGGGCCACTAGTCTAGCCTTGTTTCTAATCACGATTCTGGATTCATCAAGTTTGTTTCTAAATACCCATTTTGTGCCTATAATCCTATAGTTTTGAGGTTTAGGCACAAGGGTCCAAACTTGATTTCTTTCAAATTGAACTAGCTCTTCTTGCATAGCAAGCATCCAAGATTCATGATGTAGAGCTTCGGAGAAGTTCTTCGGTTCAATTTGGGAAAGAAATGCTAAATTAACATGTTGTTGAAGAGAGTGTCGAGTTCTTACCCCACTCGAAGGATTACCTAAGATTTGATCGCTTGGATGATCCTTTTTGTAAGTCCAATCTTTTGGTAATTCTTGAGAGTAGTCCGAGTTTGAAACATCATTGCTTGCTTCCTTGTCTTCCTCTTGAGAGCTTGATTGTTGTTCTTCTTGAATAATTTCTTTGTGGTTGTCTTGTATTGTTTCACTTATATCCAAAGTTCTCATGTCATTGTCCACATCATCTACATTAACAATGTTAGTCCTCCGACGAAAAGGATTAGTCTCATCAAAAGTAACATTAATGGATTCTTCAACAACCAAAGTACTTTTATTATAAACTCTATATGCCATACTATTATTAGAGTAGCCAAGAAAAATACCCTCAAATGTTTTGGAATCAAATTTGCTAAGGTGATCCTTAGTATTTAAAATAAAGCATTTGCAACCAAAGACTCTAAAAAAGCTCACCTTAGGTTTCTTATCATTAAAAAGCTCATAAGGGGTTTTTAACAAAATTTTTCGCAAGATAACTCTATTGAGAACAAAACAAGCACAATTGACCGCCTCCGCCCAAAAGTACTTAGGTAAACCATATTCGTTAAGCATTGTTCTTGCCGCTTCTTGCAAAGACCTATTCTTTCTTTCGGCAACACCATTTTGTTGAGGAGTTCTAGGAGCCGAAAAATTATGTGATATCCCAAAGTCATCACACAAGGCTCCTATTTTTGAATTTTCAAATTCTCTACCATGATCACTTCGAATGTTGGATATCAAATATCCTTTTTGATTTTGAATACGTTTTGCAAATGAAGTGAACACATTTAGAGATTCATCTTTGGTGGCCAAAAAGAAAGTCCAAGTATAGCGAGAATAGTCATCAACAATAACAAAACAATATGATTTACCACCAAGACTAGTAGTAGGGATTGGTCCAAATAAATCCATATGAAGTAATTGCAAGGGTCTAGAAGTAGATACCATTTTCTTCGGTTTGTGAGAGACTTTCTTTTGCTTACCCATTTGACAAGCATCACATACTTTGTCTTTCTCAAACTTGATCTTCGGGAGTCCCCTCACAAGTTCTTTGCTTGAAATATCCTTCAAATGCTCCATATGCATGTGTCCAAGTCTTCGATGCCAAAGCCAAGATGTCTCACTAATAGCACTAAGACACTTGACATCTTGGTTAGCTAGATCATTCAATTTAATAGAGTAAACATTGTCATCTCTATTTCCTACCAAAATAGTTTCATTATTCTTCAAGGATTGTATAGTGCAATGAGAAGCCTCAAAGATTACTCTAAAACCTTTATCACTAAATTGACTAATACTTAGCAAATTATGCTTCAAACCTTCAACATATAACACATTCTCAATTGAATGTGGTTCCTTACCTATAGTTCCTTTACCTTTGATTTTTCCTTGTGCGTTGTCACCAAAGGTCACTTTTCCTCCTTCTATAAGATCAATTGAGGTGAAAAGAGATATGTTGCCGGTCATATGTCTTGAGCATCCACTATCAAGAATCCACTTCTTGCTACTAGATTTTGCTTTGAGACATACCTATAAACACAAATCAAGTAGTGACTTTTGGTACCCATATTTTCTTGGGTCCTTGGGTGTTAGTCTTACATTTGTAATCTTGACCTTTCACAACCCACATCTTCTTTTTACCTCTAACATAAACAATTCTACAAGGACAATAATTAGTCATATGCCCTTTCTTGTTGCACCAACCACAATGTGTAAATGGTGTGCAATAGTTCTTTGGTTGTTTTGAATGAGTATTCAACCTAGCTTGTTGTTGAAAGATTTTAGGAGGTAAGGCCAAGGGATCTAATCCAAGACCACCTTTGTTTAGGCCAAATCTTTGGCGTCGAAGCATGACATCCAAATTGTTTTGACCATCAACAAATTTTTGAAGACATTTTTTCAAATCACAAATCTCAAGTTTTAAATCTTCATTTTGCTTTTCTAAAACCAAAGTCTTGCAAGAGATTTGTTTTGAGCTAGGAGTGTTAGCAATCAATTCAACCAAGTCATTATTCACATGTTTTACATATAAATGGTTGGAAATGCAATCATTCTTGGCATGCAACTCAATATTTTCCACTCTCAACTTCTCAATTTGCTTATTAGCCTCAAGGAGTTTTTTTGATAAAATAATATTTTTCTTAAAAATTTTCTTGGATTCCTCATATAGGCTATCATAAGCATCTTCGAAGCTTTCACTATCACTATCACTACCGGAAGAAGAGCTTACCTCATCATTTGCCATGAAGCACACATTTGCTTGTTCGTTCTTCTCAACATCTTCATCACTTGAATCGAAGTCACTCCAAGTTGGAGTATGTTCGGCATTCATTGCTTTTTCCTTCTCTTTGTTCTCTTTCTTGGAGAGTTGTCTCCTTTTAACTCTTTCCCATACATCTCTTCTTTCCTTCTTTTCTCTTTTGTATATGGGACAATCCATCTTCATGTGTCCCGGCTTGTGGCATTTGTAGCAAAGCTTCTCTTCGTTGCTAGCATTTTGTTGCCTTCTCCCACCATTCCTTCTAAATCTCATGAACTTTTTGAAGTTCTTTGCAATCATTGCAACATCCTCTTCATCAAATTCTTCTTCATCATCGCTTGACTCAAGGTTTGAAGATGAAGCTTTAAGGGCAATTGATGTAGGCTTCTTCTTGACGTCTTCTTGATCAAAGGTCTTGATTTGCATTTCGTACGTCATAAGTGAGCACATCAATTCATCAAGAGGAAAGATATTGAGATTCTTCGATTCTTGAATGGCGGTGATCTTTACATCCCAAGCTCTTGGTAAGGACCTAATCACTTTTCTTACAAGATCACCATTGGTGAATTCCTTGCCCAATTGCTTCAAAGGGTTTACAATGTTAGTGAAACGAGTATTCATATCCGTAACGGATTCATTTGGAAGCATATGGAATAACTCATAATCTCTAAACAATAAGTTCATCTTGGAATCTCTAAGGAGAGAAGTTCCTTCATGAGTTACTTGAAGAGTATCCCAAATACTCTTAGCGGAATTACACATAATGACTCTATTGAGTTCATTAGTGTCTAAAGCACAAACAAGACAATTTTTCGCTCTAGCATTCATACAAATCATCTTTTTATCATGATCACTATACTCCGATTTGGATTTTGACTCTTCAACCTTGTCAACCACCTTTATCGGAACGTATGGGCCATTCTCAACAATATCCCACATCTCGTAGTCTTGAGACTCTAAGAAGATTTTCATCTTAACTTTCCACACACTATAATTGGTCCCATTAAACAATGGAGGCCTAGTGGTAGAACTACCCTCCATACCCCCAACGTAAGCCATGATCGATTAACTCTCTTGGCGTTACCCAATATAACAAGAGCCGAGGCTCTGATACCACTTGAAACCAATAAAATAACCCTAGAGGGGGGGTGAATAGGGTTTTAAGACTACTTTAAAACTTAACAAACAACAAACCTCAATCTCAATGACTCAAATAAGCAAACAACCAATCTCAACACAAATGTAAGACGATAATGTAAAGAGAGAAGGGTTTAGAGATACTTGACAAGGAGAATTAAATGGTTCGGCTTGATATACCCACAAGCCTACGTCCACCCCTTCAAGGAAGTCCATTGAAAGGCCCTAGAATCCACTAGTATGATCTTCCTTACGGGTCAAGATCGAACCTCTTACAATCCCTTGATGCTATGCCCACATCAAGAACAAGCTTTGACAAACCCAAAGCTCCAAAGCTTGACAACCCCAAGCTTTGATACAAGAACCTTTCAATGAAGAAATGTGTACAAGATTTCACTCTCAAGAAGTAGATGAGTACAAGTTTAAGCACTAGAACAAGAGAGATGAGTGTATGATGACTTATGAAAGTGTATATCTCTCAAATGTAAGCTCACAATAAATGCTCTCTTGAAAATGATGAGAAATCAATGAAACAAGAGAGATTTGAACAATTGCTTTGATCTTTGAGAATATGAAGGATAAGAGAGCTTTGAATGCAATTGATGAATCAAAAATATGCCCAAGATGAGTATTTATAGAGGTGGGAAAGAATATGACCGTTTGGAATTAGGTGGAGCATTAAATGCGCCAAACAGCTATTGCAGTCGACTGTATTCCCAAAGTAGCCGTTGAAAATTCAAAATTTCCAACTTGCAGTCGACTGTAATCCAATGCAGTCGACTGTAATAGGCTACTGGAAGTATTGCAGTCGACTGCATTCCAATGCAGTCGACTGTAATACCTCACTGCCCAAGTTGCAGTCGACTGCAATCCAATGCAGTCGACTGCATTCCAGAAAATGCAGTTTCCTAGTTTTCAAAGAATGAAAAATTTTTATGCATGCAAGGGAAACCTATGGGCAAATTCTAGGTATACAGTCATCGTAACGATCATCTCTCTACGTCTAGTTTACAAAGAAGGAAATAAAGCATAGTAAAATTCAATCGACGAAATCCTTCTTTGATGCGTTCCGTTGAGAGTCTTTAAACGATTTGCTCGTCTAATTTTCCATTTGCATGAGTGTGAGATTGTTCCTATTGCTTCATCAACTCAATGCATGTTAGACAGCATAATCATCAATGTTAGTTATCATCAAAATCAAATATAATCCTAGGTTAAATAACCGTAGGGTTAACAAAAAGGGTTACCAAACACCAAAAAAAAAAACTAAAAAAAAAAGGGTAATCAAACACCCACTTGTTTTTGTAAAAAAAAATTAAAATAAGCTGCTTTTTAAAAACTGCTCTTTAAAAACTGAAAACCAAAAAATATTTTTTGTCAAACCAACCCAATGTTCGAGTACAATTTGTCTAAAATCTTAATTATACTTTCTTTTTTCTACTTTTCAATTAAAAAATCTATAGTTTACTCTAAATTTCTCTTGATAGTGAACTCTAAAGCTCTCTGTTATTTTTGTGTAGCTTGACCTTATTGATCTTAGTCGTACAATATAAGGACTTTTATTTTTAACATATACTTATATGATAATACCAAACCTCCTCGTCTAAAAGTTGATATGCATGTGTACTTGTGTGTGTCCTTTTGAAATCTGTACCACAAAATAAATGTGTGAAGTTGATATCAATAATAATAATAATGAACTAAGTAATTTCAATAATGTTCACAAATCTACATTTTTCACCCTATATTTATACATATGCATTACAGGTTTTATATAAATACATTCTCAACAAAAGTTTATCAAGAATAATTTATGACTCAGATCATTCATCAAATAAAGACATATAACATCAAAATAAAAAAGAAAAAAAAATATTATCTATGACACAAGGTTTTGAGAGTTAAGAAAACTATAGGGTTAATTGCACCCATGACCATGAGGTTAAGGTAAAATTACACGCGTGTCAATTAGGTGGAACAAATAGCACTTATGTTAGTTGACCTAACAAAAATAGTGAAAGATGAAAAGACTAGAATGCCCATCACTATGAATGTAATTCTTCAAATGTTAGTCCTCGTCCCTTCATCTTACCATACAGCCCCACCACCATCATCCCTTTATATTTCTTCAGCTTCAACACACACACAGACACACACACACGCTCCTACCCACCTACGCATAAACACACACACAACCAGCCATAGCCATAGCCACAATCACATCCCACCATCGTCGTGTTTTTTAGCTTTCTCACCCACTCAATTGTCATAGTTTTTTTTTCATGATCACTTGCAATAAACCATCACGATTCAACAAACCAAATGAACAAAAATGAAATTTTGAATTTGGGGTTCAAAATATGGAAGAAGATATATAAGATTCTTGTTTGCATCAAACTATTCTTCTTTGCCGCTATTAACCATCACTGATCAGCCTACCACTGCTTCTAATCAGCCCACCACCTGTCCAATTCACCCACTACCACCAGACGGCCCACCACCACCTCAAATCGACCCTCCACAAATCATAATTGCCATCAATCAGCCTTCCATGACCCACCACACCTCTAGTTAACATGCCTACACACACACTCTCAAAACTAATGTTACAGATTTATGACTGATTTGGCGACTTTGAAATTTTTTCATGTTTGTGCTACTGCCAATGATGTTTTTACGGCAGTGGAGGCGGTTGGACAAGGAGAGATAACGTGGAGGCCAACATTCGCCAACGCCGAGATAAGGCCGGTAAGGGCCGAGTCGGTTCGCCAACTTTTAGACTGAGTGCTTGCTGAGGAAGGTGCGACGGCGGGTGGGGGGGGGAGACTTTGGGTTGAAAACCTAATTTAAAATTTTTTGTAAATTTCTATAGTGTGTATACTTTGTAGATACACAATGAGAGCAGTATTATCATTTAAAAAATATATATTGATTACACAAGCAAAAAATATTTTTTAATGGGTAAATACGGCTTTAATTTTTAAAACTAAGTGTCATTCAGTATAATTTCACCTTAACCTCAGGGACATGGGTTATTTTGACGTTGATAATTTTTAAGGTTATGGTTTGATAGGGTTTTCTTTAAATGTGAACATAGTCTTAGCATCATATTTATAAGATTGGGCTAGATTCACTCCCACATTTTTGTTACTTAAAGACGCATCAGTGAATTTAAACCTCTTTAACATCAAATTCTTTATATTAGCCTAAAATATTATAGTTTAGCCTCACCTTTTTAAAAGTAAAAAAATACACTTAACTTTTGTAAACCTTATATTTCTGAAAAGGATATTTTTAATGCAAGAATGTTTAGCCATTTTAATCCCTTGAGATTATTTTATACGCTTGGACCAGATTCTTACATGTTTTGGTTATATTCATAGCCTTTTGTCACTAAAAGATACATTAGTGAATTTCTTTAGCTTCAAAATGTTTAAAGTTAGTCAAAACGGTTGTAATTTAGCCTTGCCTTTTAAAAAGTCAATATATTTAGAGAACTTTTAAACTTGAAAAGAATAGTTTAAGAAATTTTTTTTAGTTATTTAACCCCTTGTGTATCAAAACTTGAGAATTTTCAGGCAAAAAAAAATTATTAATCATTTGAGTTGAAATAAATTGGAGCCTTTATCAATTGAGTTTCATCTATTGCTATCACTTATAAGAGTAAAACATATGAAGACAATAGATATATGAAAAATATGTTATCATATAAATATATGATATCTCGGGATGCAGTGGACATAGAAAAAGAATAACCATATGAAGAATATTTTGTCATGCAAATAATCATATTCTAATAACTCTAATACGAATATATGATTATGTACTTGCCACGAACTCAAGTTATAATTAGGAGCAGAGTTATGTGATCTAGCAATTTTTATGCATTTAAAATTTCTAAATGTCCAGTTTTACGATAGATTTCTTACACTAATATATCCGTAATTGAAATTTAAAATTAAACTTTAGTTATTTGATTGTTTCAATGTACAAATATATTTGCATTGAAATATATTGTAACACCCTAACCTTTATATTACTTGGACGCTTAATTTTTATTAGAAAGCGTGACTTTCTTACGCAAGTTTTAGCGTAGATTTTCGCGAGGGAAAATCTTATCAGCAATCTTTAGCGACGATATATTTCATTATTTAACGTCAACATGTATTTTAGCGATGAATTAATTTTAAGCATTGGTATACTTTTGTAGCGACAATTAAACTTCTTTGGTACCGGTGTACTTATTAGCGACGATTTGTCAAACGGGATGGCGTACCAAACCATTTATAATTTCCCTAACACATCACGTATCATAAGTATTTTATTATGGGATCATTTTCGAAATAATAAGATTGGGGGTTAAAAGTTTTTAGCGACAAAAGGATTTAAAAGGTTTTCTTTTCATTTTTCCAATTAGGGTTTCTTTTAACCTATATATACGTAGGGGAAAGCGAATATAATGCTAGCCTCACGCAAGTTGCGTGATGCTAGCGGCAAAAACTACGTAGTTTCATTAAAAAAAAGAGTAAGAGTTAATTTTTTTCCTCTTCTAGGTATTGCTCAAAAGCCATTACTAGATCACATTATAATTTAAACGAAGGGAATCTTCCCTTTTATACTTTTTGTATGCAATGTGATTAACAACAAGGAATTATTAAAACAAAACAGAAGTTGTGCCCAGAAAAGAGCACTAAACTCTCTTGCATATTTGTCTGAAAACCTAACATGGCTCTAATGCAATCAAATTTGCTGCAATGATCTTCACAAATGATCCAAATTCTTGATATCTACCAAGCCAGGTGAGCCTAAAACTACCTTCTACCAGATTCAAAATCCCTTTGGTGATATTTGTGGGTGAGGAAGCGGTGATTTACAGGGTAGTGGAAAGCTTTAATTTGATACACGTGATGATTATATCTACATATATACATAGGTGACCATGATATACATAGGTGTATTCTTGTGCTGTGAGTATGCAGTCAAGGCTGCCATGACCATTTTCTTTTTGTGTGTGGAATTAGTGGATGTTCATGGGTGTGAATAAGTGTATATTTGTGTACGAAGAGCATGTGTAAACTGTTGGAAGTGTAGCGGGATCACAAGAAATTATAATACGAACAACGGCGATGTGTATTTATATCCACACAAGATTTCTAATACAAGAACACAAAGACTTTTGATCAAAATATTTGTAACTCACACAACTTGGTGTTTCAACACCTCTCTCAATTTGTTTCTCTATTTTCACTCACAAGTTGCAGCTTGTTTTCTCTCTAAAAGTAACTCTCTAATTCTCTAACTACTAACTTCTCACTCTCTAAAACTAAAACTAAACTAAACAAGACTCCACATATATATAGATAGACAAGGTCGGCAACCATGCATTGGAAATCCAACCATTATCTTCTCCAAAGTTCTAGCCAACTTAACCCATGAGTTTGAGTCAACAAATCCAACTCCTTATCTTCTTCTCCACCGTTGGCAGCCTCTCTTCAATTTCTCTGAGTCGGTTGGCAGCAAGGCTTCGTCATGAAGCTCTTTTTTTCAGGTCTTCTATGCTTCACGTTTTGACCATGTGGAGATTTATCCAATTTCTCCAAATCGGTTTGATAGCCTCCTTATCTTCAATCTAAGTTGGCAGATAGGTGAGTGATAATCCAAAGCTTCATAGATAAAGTTAAAGTCGGTTGCCACTTTCTTGATGATAACTAAAACTTCAAAAATTGCAACTTATTTGATAAGGGTTTGAATTCTAACACTCCCCCTCAAACCCGAATCTGCATGCCAAGCTTCTCTTTGAGTTTGTGGAATACGTCTATCTTCAATGGCTTTGTAAAGATATCTGCTATTTGGTCTTCCGTTCTACAATGAACTAACTCCACGACTTTATTTTTAACTTGCTCCTGAATAAAATGATACCTTGTGTCTATATGCTTGCTTCGACTGTGTGATACTGGATTCTTCGCAAGTGCTATAGCAGATTTGTTGTCGACGTATATTGTAGTCGGACCTTCTTCGATGAGATATAACTCCTTAAAAATATTCTTCAACCATATTGCTTGGCACGTGCACGCTGCTGCGACTATATACTCGGCTTCACATGTTGAGAGAGCAACTGTTTGTTGCTTCTTTGATGACCACGAAAATAGTGCTGATCCAATGTGAAAAGCATATCCAGATGTGCTCTTTCGATCATCCAAGTCTCTTCCATAATTACTGTCTGAATAACCAATCAATCTTGAATTTTGAGAGTGAGTATAAAATAGACCATGATCAACTGTACTTCTGACATATTTCAAAATTCTTTTTGCTGCATTGAAGTGATCTTGTTTTGGTCTCTCCATGTATCTGGTGATCAATCCAACTGCATATGTTATATCTGGTGGAGTGAAAGTCAAATACCTCAAACTTCCAACCACACTCTTGTACAATGTCGGGTTTACCGACTTTCTATTCGAGTCAACTCTCAACTCCACACCTGTTTCTGCTGGTATGGCTACTGGATTGCAATACTTCATTCTGAATCTGTTGAAAATTTGCTCCGCATACTTCCTTTGCGACATAAATATTCCATCTTCCATCTGCTTTACTTCGACTCCAAGAAAGTATGACATTTCACCGATATCTGTCATCTCAAATTCTTTAGTCATAGCTTTCTTGAAATTAGTGAACATACCTGGATTATTTCCCGTGAATATCATACCGTCTACATATAAGCAGACAATCATGATATCGCCATCTTGATTTCTCTTCGTGTATAAGGCATGTTCATATGGACTCTTCACGAAACCATTTTTCTGGAGTACTCGTCTATTCTCGTGTTCCAAGCTCTCGGAGCTTGCTTTAATCCATATAAAGCTTTCTTCAGACGGTAGACTTTTTCTTCTTGTCCCTTTTTGATATATCCAGGTGGTTGCTTGATGTAGACTTCTTCTTCTAGGTAGCCATTCAGAAATGTTGATTTCACGTCCATCTGATAAATCTTCCATTTATTTTGTGATGCGAGCGCTATGAGAAGTCTAATAGTATCAATTCTTGCAATTGGAGCAAATACTTCATCATAGTCAATTCCTTATTTCTGCTTATAGCCTTTTGCGATTAACCTTGCTTTGTGCTTCTCCATTTTGCCTTCTTGATTAGTCTTTGTCTTGTATACCCACTTGACTCTGATTGCCTTGTGTCCTTTCGGAAGATCGGTTAGCTCCCACGTATCGTTTCTTTTTACTGCAGCAATTTCTTCATTCATGGCTTTCTTCCACTTGTCATCTTCCGTAGTCTCTTCATACATCACGGGATCACATTCTGCCATTAAACAAAATAGGGAATAATCAAATGATGTTTGAGCGGGTTCCACTGCATCATAGATGTCATTTAGACTTCGCATTTACATAGGTGCTCCCCTTGAATTGCTGCTGCTGCTGCTGCTACCAGATGATGATGGTGTTGATGAAGGAGTTCTTGGAGTAGGACTTTGTGGAGGATTCTGATCATCACCGTGCTCATCTTGCACGTTTAAGTCATCGTCATCATCGTCATCAGCATCATCAAAAAATAGCCCTTTAACTTTCTTTTCTTCTTTGCCCCATTTTCAATAATTTGCTTCGTCAAACTCAACATCACGTGAGATAAAAACTTTCTTGGTAAGAGGATTATATAATCTGTATGCTTTACTCCTTTTCTCGTAGCCGATAAAGATGCACTTTTCTCCTTTATCATCAAGCTTCTTTCTCTTTTGATCAGGAATATGGGCATATGCAATGAGCCTAAAAATTCTAAGATGTTCAACCTTCGGCTTGCTACCACTCCAAGCTTCATTTGGCATCTTAAACTTTACACTCTTTGTTGGACATAGGTTTAGCAGATATACTCCACATTGAACGGCTTCGACCCAAAACGTTCTCGGTAAATGCTTTCCCTTCACCATGCTCCTTGCCATATCGAGAATAGTGCGATTCTTTCTTTCAGCGATGCCATTTTGCTGTGGCGTATAAGAGGCTATCAACTGATGAATAATTTCGTGCTTTTTACAGTAATCTTCAAATAACTTCGAGGTGTATTCACCTCCTTTGTCAGACATGAGTATCTTCAGATGCTGTCTACTTTGTTTTTCAGCCATTGCTTAAAATTCCATGAATTTATCAAGGGCTTCTGATTTTTCTTTAAGAATGTACACCCAACTCTTTTTTACTGAAATCATCAATAAAAGTAAGGTAGTACCTGTTTCCGCCAAGTGATGGAATATCAAATGGACCAGCTATATCAGAGTGCACAATCTCTAGTGGCCTTCTGGCTCTCCAAGATTTTCCAACTTCAAAACTTTGCCTGTGTTGTTTTCCTCTAACGCAAGCTTCACACAACTGATCTGGTTCATGAATTTCTGGCAGACCATTTACCATATTTGTTCTTGACAACAACTTTAGACCGCTAAAACCAAGATGACCAAATCTTAGATACCACAACCATGAATCGTCTTTAATGACAGACTTCATGCCTTTCATCATTTCTGATTGGATATCAAGTGTGAAAAGACGATTCTTTGTCATTTCAACTTTGGCAATTAATTCTCTCTCTCTTTGTTTCTGATAACGAGAGAGCCGTCCTTCATGTGTATGTCATACCCTTTTTCTAAAAGGAGACCCAAGCTGATAATATTGCTTTTTAAGGCAGGTACATAATAAACATCTTATATAAATTTTCTATCTCCGTTCTTTAAAGTAATCATAAGTTTACCTTTGCCTTTTACTGGAATCTTTGACGAGTCTCCGAAAGTAACTTCTCCTTTGATAGTCCCATCCAAATCTGTGAACAGCTCCTTTCGGCCACACATATGGTTGCTGGCACCAGTGTCGAGATACCAAACATTTTTTCTGCACTCTTCATTTCCTCTCTAAGTGAGAAAAATAGCATCTTCCACATTTTTCTCTTCAGCTGGTGCAAAATTATTTCTTTCCTCCATTTTAGGAGTTGATCTACACTCGTAACTAAAATGACCATATTTGTTGCAACTAAAACATTTCAACTGGGATTTATCACCTCGTTGTAAATCCTCGACCACGACTATATGCCTGATAGTCGTTGCTTGTTTGGCTTCTTTCAAAAGATTGTCTACCACGTCCTCGTCCACCGCTTGTACTGCGTGGACCACGTCCACCTCTATAGCCACCTCTGTAGCTACTACGTTCTCCTCTACCTTGTCCATAGCTGCTGCTAACTTGGTTTTCACCTATATGTAATTTACTTTGCAAAGCTTGCTCCAAATTTCCACTACTTTCATTTTGGTTCATTCTTTGCTCATGAGCTTAAAGAGATCCCACAAGCTCGTCTATAGAAATTTGAGACAAATCTTTCGATTCTTCAATCGCGGTAACAACATAATCAAATTTTCGAGTCAGAGAATGTAAGAGTTTTTCCATTACTCTGACATCATCTAGAGTTTCTCCATTTCTTTTCATCTCGTTTGCCACCGTTTTCAAACGAGTAACATAATCACTTATATTTTCCGAACTTAGAATTTTTAACGTTTCAAATTCAGCTCTTAGTGATTGAAGACGTACCTTTTTCGCCTTTTCGACTCCCTGTAGAGATTTCTGCAGAATCTCCCATGCTTCCTTTGATGTCTTCGCATCTGATATTTTTTCAAAGGTTGATTCCTCAACTCCTTGAAAAATTAAGAACAAGGCCTTCTTATCCTTCTTGCGCGATTCTCTTAACGTTGTTTTCTGGGCGTTTGATAAAGCTGCTTCAGCCGCCACATCTGCGGGTTCAGTGTATCGGTCTTCAACGATTTCCCATAACTCTTGTGATCCGAGTAGAACCTTCATTTGGATACTCCAATTCCCATAATTCGTCTTCTTTAATTTTGGGATCTGCGACTGAGTTATATTCGCCATCTCTTCACCTTCTTGTGACGTAGAATCGAACCTGCCGGCTCTGATACCACTTGTTGGAAGCATAGCAGGATCACAAGAAATAAATCGTGTCTGTGTCTCCATAAGTATGCTGGGTGTGCGTACGTTGTGTATGCGGCGTGCATGGTGGGGGCTGCCGTGATGGCAGCTGGGTGTTTATGTGGGTATTGCGCGCCTGATGTGAGTGTATGCGGTGCATTTTTGGAAGAAATGTGAGGTGTTGTATACCTGTGTGAGGGCTGAGTGGGGAGTGAGAACTAAGGTGTGTGGGTGAGTGTTTTTACAGGGGTGAGATGGAAGCAATTGAAGTGGGTGTGTATGGTGTGCATAACGTGTGAGTGTTGTGTTTAGTGTGTAGTATATATACATACATAAACTGTGTTCAAGTGTGGTGTGTATTATATATATATATATATATATATATATACACACACACACACACATTCTAGGTGTGAGTGATTTGAGTAAGCATATGGGTGCATGCAGTCCAGTGCGTGTGTGTTATGTGCTCTAGTGTGTGTGTTTGCGGTGGAGGCTTGGAGTGTAGTATTGCTTGGGTGCTCAAGTGTGAAGATGGGCATGGAAGGTGGATTTGTAATAAAGGTGTGTGCATGAGTATGTGACAGGTGCATGTGTGCTGGTGTAGGTCTAGAAGAGAAGAGAAATTGCTGAATCAATTAGGGAATAGAAGTGTAAGAGCCGAGCACATATGAGTTTATACGGGGTTAGCGTTGATATGGAGCGAACATATGATAGAGTCCAGTGATTTTTAATATGTGAAAATTTACAGTATTATACTTTAGGCTATATTAGGAATTGCGGTAAAAGTTTATAATTTTCTGAAATCGTTTGTATTTATTATATTTTCTGCAACTTTAGACTTATAAAATTCTTTTGAGCCTTAAAACCCATAAAAATGTTTTGGAAAAATTAGAGTAATGTTTTTATAGTATTATAAAGACTCGGTAAAATTGTAGAAATTTTTGGAGTTGATTTATTATCATTTTCCCTATCGCATTGAGTTTAGCAAAACGAAAAATAAAGAAATAGTTCTAGTGTCTTTTAAATTTTGATTTTTATTTCTATAATTTTTATTCATATATTACGGATTTTATAAAAATTATGAGTATATATTTTCAATTAGAAGAAATTATGGCAATTTATTGGTTTTTAGTGTATTTAAAGAAATTATTTTTAATTCAAAAATATTCAAAAAATTATATTTTTATCCCATATGATATTTTAAGCTATAAATAGTGTTTAAGGAATGATAAGAACATTTTTTTGGATATTTTTGAGTCTCGGAGAGTGTAACAAATTTCGGGGTAGGTTGGCCGTGTGGAAAACCGCTCCGAATTTTATCATGTCCGGGTAGGGAAATGGGTACGCTATGGATAATTATATTAATATTTTAATGTAGTAGTATGACTAAGTGTTCTAATAAATGACTCTGCCAACCTAGGTTAACCTTGAGGATTTGATCGAGAGCGTTTTTAACTTCAGTGCTTGGATCGAGGTAAGGGATTTATCCGAAACCCAATTCATCAAATTGCCTTCTTATATATTTTTCTGATTTGTTATCAAATCTCTTTGAACTCTATTATATTTTTTGTGAGCATGCATTATTTGCCTTTAAACCCTGTTTTGAGCCTTAACATTTATTGAAAATCCTATTCGATACTCTGTATTTATTTCTTGTTGTGCATCGATTCAATCATTGCATTATCGATTATTGTATTCTGCATATTGACATGAGTTAGTGTATCGAGGAGTTATAAGGATGGTTTAAATCGGGGGTGATATAAGGATGGTCTGTTATTGTCGGGAGATGCTAGTAGCTTAAGGGTCTAGCTAGTGTTCATATGCATATGTAACCACAATGTTATTGAGCATCGCCTTTTTGCTAAGTGATTACCCTGCACTGCCTGTGTGGCTTTGCAAATTTACTCATGTTCAATATCATCTGCATTTGTTTCAGTGTAATCGAAAGTGTATCTATTGAATTATGATTTGAGAAATTGAGATTAATCCTTTTCCCATATTGTCATTGATATAATTTTTTTAAATCGTTTGTGTTCTCTACTAAATTTTGAGCCACCTTACTGAGCTCTCAAAAGCTCACTCCCTTTTTCTATTCCCTTTTGCCTGAAATAATCGACAGTAATAGTTCGGAACCAATGAGGTTGATTATGGAGTTAGCTTAGTGTCTTTCATTATTTGTTTATTTAAGCCCCTGCAAAGGAATTGATGTGTAACTTAATAATTTAAGTATTTTGATTTAGTCTTGTGTTGGGAACGATTTGCTGAGAAGTTTGATTTATCGTAAAGCTCTGATATGGATATTATTGGGATTTTCTTAGTGATATTGGAAGGATTAAATGACTAAGAATCGATCAATTGATTGGTTAGTGCTCTGAAAAATTCCGGGGTGTTACATATATATACATGCAAATTATTGAGATTTGTAGCATATACATCAAGATACAAATATGTAATACAAAATTAAAAAAGAATTGAATTTATGATAAAATATTCAATTTAGTTTAGGTAGATTATGTTTAATCTTAAAGACTATAAAAACATTGTTCTCTACAATTTGTTTTCATTAATCGAAATTGATGCAGAAGATGTAGTAGCTCTGAAGTTTTTAGCTTTAACGTGAATGGAATCAATAGGTTTTGATATAAATTTTTCAGTAATCAAAGAACATGTAATCAAGGGTGATTTTATAAGTTTTCATAGGAACTTTTTTTCCAAAAAACAAAAAGAACCCTTAGCTCTAATTAAAGCATAGATTCCTATAGGGTAAGGGTATTCTAAGGAAAGATGTTTGATATCTTAAAAGAAGTCAAATACACCCTTTTTTTTTTTAACAACACTCTAATTCTAAATAGGTATTTGATGGTGAAAAAAGTTTCAAGTAAAAAACACCCCTAATCAACATCAATTTTGTATGAAAAGTTCAGCTTAAAAAAGACATTTTATGAAGGAAAAAAAAAGGATTAGCCATTGAACTCCAGTCGGGATTATATATGCTTATAGAAAATCCTAAAGAACTCTAGTTTTACGATAGCTTCCTTATACCAATATGTCCATATTCAAAATCTAGACTTATTTCATGTTCACGATATTTTCAATGTACTAATATGTTTGTATTGAAATCTATACACATGCAGAATAATTCAGATATGTAGTACATGCATTAGCATACAAATATGAAATACTACAAAATTAAAAAGGATTGAATTTCTGACAAAATATTCAATTTAGTTTAGGTACATTACATTTCTCGAGAAAGGCTATAAAAAATATATTCTCTACAAGTATTTTCTTTAATCAAATATGATGGAAATGATCTAATAACTCTACGATAATTTAGTTTTAACGAGAATGGAGGCAGTAGGGTTTGATAGGAATTTTTTCAATGATTAGAAAGCATGCAGGAGTTCAAGGGCGATTTAATAGAATTTTCATAGAGTTTCTTCTCCGCTTTTTTTTTCAATAAAAGTCAAAACAACTCTTTACTCTAACAAAAACATATTTTCTAATAAAGATATTTTAACGAAAGAGACTTGATATCATATGTGAAATCAAAGACACCATTATTTTTTAATCACACTCTTATTAAAAATAAGTATTTAGTGAAAAAAAATTTCAAATCAAAAGTCAAAACAATCATTAACTCTAACCAAAACATATATATTCCAATAAAGGTATTTTAAGGAAAGAAGATTGATATCCTATGAGAAGTCAAAAATACCCTTATTTTAAAATAACACTCTAATTAAAAAAAGGATAATTAATGGGACAAAAATGTTAAAAGTCAAAAACACCCTTACTCACCCTTAAACTTTTATGAAAAAAAGGTAATTTAAAAAAAGAAAAGATTAGCCATCTAATCCCATACCTCTTTTATGTGTGTGTGTGTGTATGTGGCACTATAGGATAATTACATTAAATGAATACAAAATCTAATTTTTAGGCTTAATCAACTCTCTATCTTTGGAAGCAATCAGAAGGGAACAAATGAAGGGAATTAAGGGTGAATTTAAATCTTACTTTAATTGGACAATCGGTTAAAGCTATCAAAAGGAAATAAAGTTAGAGAGAGAGAGAGAGAGAGAGAGAGAGAGAGAGAGAGAGAGAGCATATTGCTCTTCTCTTACAAAGAAGATAAGAAAGAAAACAGAGGAAGAGAAAGAACGAGAAAAGGGAAAGAGAGGAAGGGATAGAGAGAGCTGTTGACAAGTATTTCCCGGGAATGTAGCGACAAGATTGCGGTAGGCTTCCTATTAGATTTCAGTGTTTAATTAGCCATGATTCAATTCCCTTTGACACATTTGCTGTTATGGATATTGGAAGAAGTGTTCTGTTTTGGAGTCTTTGGGTAACAATTAGAATTGGAAAGGAACCCTTCCTTTTTGGTTTCAAGCCAGGCAATTACTCAGTGAATGGGGTAGAAAAGATGATGGTTTGCGGGAAGAATGTATACATGTAATTTGCTAAGAGAATTGCTTCACTGGAAAATGCAAAGTTTCTGTATGGGTTCAACATTTGCTTGCATAAAAGAGGTGAGATGGAGATGAAAGCAGTGGCTATGGAACTATAGGGAAGCATTGACGAACTTAGTTTGCTTAAAAGAAAAAAAAAATGGTGCGTGCAGGTGGAGTATTTGTGGGTGAAGTGTTGTGTGTGTTAGTGTATGCTTGAGTGTGTGTGCGTGAGTTTAGTGCCAGTGTGCATTGGTTTAAATCTGTGCGTGAACAAAGTGGTGTGTGCGTGAGAGAAAGGTGTGTGTGTGTGCGCGCGCGCGCGTGTGTTTATCTGTATGTGATGTGGGTTTTGCAAGGGAGAGGAAGGACTACCGTTAAGGCAGTACCTGTGAGTGCCTATGTGCTTGCTATGTGAATATGTGAGTGTGTTTGAGGGGTTTGTGGGAAGTTTTGGTGGAGAAGAATAGTGTGCTTGGTGCATGTTTGTGTTGTGTGGATGTGAGTGGGTGTAGTTGAGTGCGAGAAGGGAATGGGTGCAGCTGCGTGGTGTAAATATGTGTGTTTGGTTTTTGCAGTTTGTGAGTGAGTGTAGGGGAATGGGAAAACTAGGTGTTTAAATGGAAGGTGGGTTTGTATTTTGAGTGTGTTGTGTGTGTTTGGGGTGTTGTGTGCATATATATGTGAGTTCAGGTGTGTGTTGTGTGTGTTGGAGTGTGTGGGTTTGCAAGGAAGAGGGAGAGATTAAGGGCTGTTGGGTGTTGGGTTTTGGACTGTGAGTAGAAGGGAAGAACAAGAGAAGTACGGAGCGGGTAATTTGGGTTAGCGTTAAGTTTGACACGTACATATAACACGTAAAAAATTATAGTATAATATTTTAGACTAAGTTAGAATTTCTGGCAATTATGCATAATTTTCTGAGATCGTATGAATATTTAGTATTTTTAGATTTGTAAAATTCTTTTGGAGCCTTAAAGCTCGTGAAAATATCCTACAAAAAATTTGAGTAATGTTTTTATGGTATAAATATGTCCCAGATTATGTTTGGTGAATTTTAGAGTTGATTTGCTATAGTTTATGTATCGCATTATTTTTAACAAAACGAATAATTTAAAAACAGTTTTAATGCCTTTTAAATTCTAATTTCAATTTCTATAATTTTTATACATAGTTTAAAGTTCTCACAAAAAAAAATTATGGCAATTTATTTTCACCTAGAAAAAATTATGGCTATTTATGGGTTTTTATTTTATTTAAAGAAATTATTTTAATTCAAAAAATATTCAAAATTTCAGAAAATTCATATTTTGACTTTTTATAATATTTTAAGCAATAAAAGTATTTAATTATAGTTTATTAAGAATTTTGGGATATCGTTACGCATTAAGAAACGCACGAGATTTTCGGTTAGGTTGGTCGTGTGCGAGACCCGCTTTTAGTTGAGCGATTTCAGAGTTAGAAGTGAGTATTGTTTGGGTAGTGAATATTAGGATTATAGTATATTAGTATAGATTGTGTTCTGACAAATGGATTGCCAATCTAGATTTATTCAGAGAATCTTGATCGAGCTTGCGTAGCATTGTATTGTTTGGATCGATGTAAGAAATTCTATGGAACCCCATTTAATCATTGATATCAGATATAATTTGATGATGTTGTTATCGCAATTTAATGAACACTGATATTTTATTTGTCATGAAAATGTTTTCAATTGCCCGTGTAACTCTAATTTGAGCCGTTTAGCGATTGTTTGAAATTTAGATTCATTCTTATCTGTTCATTAACTCAATCATCGTAAATATTTTCAATTCTATTTATGGCTTCTCAATGTTGACATGAGTTAATAATCCGGGAGTTATAAGAGTGGTCTGTATTGCTGGAATTATAAGGATGGTCTGTTGATTGGGTTACACTAGTACATAAATGGACTAGTCAGTGTACATATGCATATGTAAAGCGTATCGAGCACTGTCGGGATGGCTTTGCTACAGCGTACTACTGATGTTCAATATTTCCTATTTATGTTTTATTGCATTTGAACTGTTTTGAAATAACCATTGATTTAAGAGATTGGGTTGAGTACTCGTCCCTATGTCTATATCGAAGTGCATTGGTTTCATTTATAAATCCGTTTAAAAGTTGTTATTTGACTACAATATAAAATCATTGCAATCGTTTTGTTTGTTTAAATCTTTGATCGACCTTACTAGACTCTTAAAAGCTTACTCTCCTTTGATTTCCTTTCCGCACGTGATAACTAGCATTAGGTTGAGATTGCCTGTGTGGATTAGAGCTGAGCGTAAGAAGAGATTTTGATCTTAGTAATTATCATTAGAGCCCCTACGTGGATGAACCTTATTGTTTAAATTTTTAAGACCTAGTTTGATATTTCACCCACGATAGTTTACTAAGATTTAAAATTAATAATTTAGTTGCTCCGATAGCTGTGGGATTTTTTTTTATTGAGGTAGAGGATATTATTGTCTTAGTGTAAGAACTGATCGAGCGAATGTTTAACGTCCTAGAAAATTTCGGGATGTTAGAGTTGGTATCAGAGCTTATGTATATGATTCTATAGACTTTAGAAGCAAGTGAGGGAAAGCCTAAGTTTCAACAAGAGAGTTAGGGAAAAACTTTAATAATTTACTGAACTGTACTACTAGTGGCTATATATGAAAGTGCACATCGAAAGCATAGTGGGTACATCATTTGGACTGAGGCATTGATGTGTGGTTGCTTATAGGAATTAAATAAATATTTCAAGGTTGAGTAATGATATCCATTGGATCATGGAATGCTAGGTTACAATCTGAAATCTTATAATATGGTGAACTGCTTGAAGTTGCTATGAATTTTGCTGAAACTGTTATTGATGTCCTCGACTCGTAAATTGGAGGTTTTCTGTAACATTCGATGACACTCTCGTTTGGGAGTAGGTAGTAAAAGTGTGGAGTTTGGATAAATTTTTTATAAGTGAGGGAGAATGTACTATCCTGAATCTGGATATACTTTTCACAGATAATTAATTTAATTTAAGCGATGATTTTCATACGTAATAGTTAGCGTCAATTTGTATGAGCAAAATTTTATCGGTAATCTTTAGCAACAAAATTTAGAAGCCTTAAGTTATAGTCTAATGATAATAGTTATAAGATTTACTTATTTAGGTCTTTAGTGACAAAATAGCCTGACCGAACTTTATCGGTAACTTTTAGCTACAATTAGTGAAGCATATATATATATATATATATATATATATATATATATATATATATGGGACTATAGGATAATTAAATTAAATGAATATAAAATCTTATTTTTAGGCTTAGTCAACTCTCTATCTTGGGAAGCAAATCAGAGGGGAACAAATAAAGGGAATTAAGGGTGAATTTAAATCTTACTTTAATTGGACAATCGGTTACAACAATCAAGAGGAAATAAAGTTAGAGCGAGAAAGCATATTGCTCTTTTGTTACAGAGAAGATAAGAAAGAAAACAGAGGAAGAGAAAGAACGAGAAAAGGGAAAGAGAGGAAGGGAGAGAGAGCCGCTGACAAGTATTTCCGGCGAACGTAGCGACCAGATTTCGGTAGGCTTCCTATTAGATTTCAGTGTTTAATTAGCCATGGTTCAATTCCCTTTCACACAGCCCACCAACAGATATCATCTGTCAAAGTAATATATGTATTTACGTAAATGGGTTTTGCTTCTCTTGTGCCCATTTGCTGTTATGGATATCGAAAGAAGTGTTCTGTTTTGGAGTCTTTGGGTAACAATTAGAATTGGAAAGGAACCCTTCCTTTTTGGTTTCAAGCCAGGTGATTACTCAGTGAATGGGGTAGAAAAGATGATGGTTTGCTGGAAGAATGTATACATGTAATTTGTTAAGAGAATTGCTTCACTGGAAAAGCAAAGTTTCTGTATGGGTTCAACATTTGCTTGCATAAAAGAGGTGAGATGGAGATGAAAGCATGGCTATGGAACTATAGGGAAGCATTGACGAACATAGTTTGCTTAAAAGAACAAAAAAATGGTGCGTCTAGGTGGAGTATTTGTGGGTGAAGTGTTGTGTGTGTTAGTGTATGCATGAGTGTGTGTGCGTGAGTTTAGTGCAAGTGTGCGTCGGTTTAAATCTGTGCATGAACAAAGTGGTGTGTGCGTGAGAGAAAGTGTGTGTGTGTGTGTGTGCACGCGCTAGTGTTCATCTGTATGTGATGTGGGTTTTGCAAGGGAGAGGAAGGACTGCGGTTAAGGCAGTCCCTGTGAGTGCCTGTGTGCTTGCTGTGTGAATATGTAAGTGTGTTTGAGGGGTTTGTGGGAAGTTTTGGTGGAGAGGAATTGTGTTCTTGGTGCATGTTTGTGCTGTGTGGATGTGAGTGGGTGTAGTTGAGTGCAAGAGGGGAATGAGTGTAGCTGCGTGGTGTAAATATGTGTTTGGTTTTTGCAGTTTGTGAGGGAGTGTAGAGGAATGGGAAACTTGAGTGTTAAATGGAAGGTGGGTTTGTATTTTGAGTGTGTTATGTGTGTTTGGTGTGTTGTGTGCATATATATGTGAGTGCATGTGTGAGTTCAGGTGTGTGCTGTGTGTTTTGGAGTGTGTGGGTTTGCAAGGAAAAGAGAGAAAGAGATTAAGGGTTGTTGGGTGTTGGGTTTTGGGTCTTGGAGTGTGAGCAAAAGGAAAGAAGAAGAAAAGTACGGAACGGGTAATTTGGGTTAGCATTAAGTTCGACACGTGCATAAACTAGCATACGATTATCACTAACACTAAAAACTTTACAATATAATATGTTAGACTAAGTTATAATTTATGGCAATTATTCATAATCTTCTGATATTGTATGAATATTTAGTATTTTCTGTATTTTCAGATTTGTAAATTCTTTTGGAGCCTTTAAACTCTTGAAAATGTTCTAGAAAAATTTGAGTGATGTTTTTATGGTATAAATGAGTCCTATATTATGTTTGGTGAATTTTAGAGTTGATTTGCTATAGTTTCTGTATCGCATTGTTTTTAGCAAAATGAATAATTTAAAAATAGCTTTAATGCCTTTTAAATTCTAATTTCAATTTCTATAATTTTATACATAGTTTAAAGTTCCCTAATTCTCAGCTCTTTTCACATTTTCATGTCCTTGAGATTCACTTGCTTCCATTTTCAGCTCTCTTCAAGCTTCGAGTAACACTTGCTTCAAGTTTCACTCAAACAAGGTAAGTTTGTGAATGGTGAAGTTTTCTTTATGGATTGAATGATAAAGTATAAATTTTTTTTTATGAATATATAAAATTTTTTGGGTTTACAAGTAATTTTAATTTGTGATGTTCAAGAAATTAATTTGTTATAGTTAAATTCGATTTTTTTTTACATTCGTTAACTTCAAAAAATTTATTATAGTTAAATTCAAAATTTTGGAGATTATGTTTGTTGTACTTTGACATGATGAATTTGTCTATTTATCTTGGTAATTTTAATTTGCTATGTTAATAAATTAATAATTGTTAAATTGGAGACACTTTTGAGATTGTTTTGTATATTTGTCATTCTAAATTGGTCTATTCATCAAGGTAATTTTGATTTGATATGTTCAGTAAATGCCGCATGATAGTTAAGTGTAATATATTTCTACATAGGTCTTGTTTCACAATGTCTGATTTCGTGTCGAGCTCCAACACCCCCGTAGATGCTAGTGATCCGTATCTAGGACGAACATTTCAAACATTGGAAGAAGCTGAAGAATGTTTTCGAGCGTATTCATTGAGGGTTGGTTTTGGCATTAGAATAAAGACTACAAGAACAAGCAACATAACAAAAAAAATATGCTCTCGCTTATACGAGTGTCATAGGGGCAGAAACCCACTGCAAAATGAGACACACGTAGGCAATGATGACAGTGATGACGAAATAGAATATTTGCATAGAAGACGGGACTGCTTTGCGCGCACGAATTGCCAGGTCAAGATGTTCGTAAGCTATAAACCCAAGCAAGATCATTGGCTTATTACTAGCCTGGAACTGGCACACAATCACCCGTTAGTAACCTGTTCTAAGGTGAGTCAGATGCATCAACACAAGAAGATGGGTAAGGTCGCAAGGAGCCTAATTCACACAATGAGCAATGCGCGGATAAGACCTACCGACATTGTTAATGTTCTTGCTGAACAGGCTGGGGGAATTCAAAATTTAAACTTTAACACGACAGACGTTCGTAACGCGGTCCGAACCCATAGACGAGCCGCGTATGACCTCAATGATGCTCAATCCACAATGAGCCTATTGAAACGGATGCAGATGGAGGACCCGCAGTTTACCTTCGATTATAAACTTGATGACGAGCATCGAGTTAGCACAATTTTTTGGGTCGACGGTCGTTCGAGGCTAGCTTATAAGCATTTTGGGGATGTCGTGACTTTCGACACCACATACCGTACCAACAAGTACTCGATGTCGTTCGCTCCTTTCACGGGCGTCAATCATCATTATCACTCCATCCTGTTCGGGTTCGCCTTGTTAAGGGACGAGAGCGAGAGTTCTTTTGTATGGTTGTTTAGGGCATGGCTGGAAGCAATGAACTTCAAAGCACCAGAGTTATCATCACCGATCAAGATTTGGCAATGAAGAAGGCTATTGCTACCGTCTTCCCAGATACTCGACACAACTTGTGCACTTGGCACATAAGCAACAAATACCCTGAACGTCTGCATCACGTGTATGCAAAGTATCCAGACTTTAAACAGGATTTTGAAAAGTGTGTAAATAAGTCGTTAACGATTGAGGAATTTGAGGAGAGGTGGGAAAAGCTTGTTGAGGATTACTCATTGCAAGACAACGAGTGGCTCCAGCACTTGTACGAGCTCAAAGAGCAATGGATTGGCATTTACACGAGGAGGTATTTTTTTGCGGGCATGAAAATGACGGGCATGAGTGAATCTATGAATGCCACGTTCGATAGTTATGTGGGTACAACTACCAATTTGAAGAGTTTCGTCACATCCGCACAAAAAGCGGTTGCCTCGTTATTCGTGAAAGAAAGGGCTGCAGACTTTGCAAGCACGTACAAACAAAGGAGAAGGTTGCTTGAGACCCCGCTGGAGCTGAACGGTGCAAAAGTCTATACGAAGGAGATCTTCATGCTATACCAAGTAGAGCTGCAAAAATCGGGACGATACAGTATAAACAAGGTGGCAGAAAAGTCTACGCGTGAGTACAAGGTTTATTCGCTCGTGAATGACCTCGTCCCTGAGAAGCTGCGCAGAATTTATACGGTGAGCCATGACACATTGACGGATTCGGTGACATGTGTTTGCAAGAAGTTTGAGTTCCATGGCATCCTGTGTAGACACATTCTGCGGTTTTTCACCTAGAAGAATATCAGGACAATCCCCGATAAATATGTCCTGCCACGGTGGACGAAAGGTGCAAACAGGTTGCACGGTACCATTGCTTTTCCGGAGCACCCGTATACTGACTTTGAAGAATCAGAGACGTTGCGGTATAATCATCTGGTGACAATGTTCACCCGTTTGTCCGTAAAAAATGCTGCTACAATGGCCGGATATAAACATCTCCTCGAGGTAGCTCAGCAGCAAGAGCCCATCGTCGACCAGTTGGAAGCAGCTTCAGTCAGCAATGCGGTTGACACTGAGCCTACAACGAGATCAAAAGATGATGAGCCGGGGGAGGAAGACGACAATGATATCCGGCCTTTGGATCCAATTATATCGCAAACGAAAGGCCCAAGAGATCTACGCGGATGAAGAGCTCTATTGAACAAGCAACTCAACCTAAAAAGCTGAGAAGGTGTGCATTGTGCAACAAAATGACCAACCATGACAAGCGAAACCATTACAAGGCACTGGGGATAAGTCCAGGGGGTTTGCAAGACGAGAAAGAAGATGACGCCGAAGATGAGGAAGAAAAAGATGCAGTGGACCTTTAGTCTAATGAATTTTTCTTGTAATAATCTTTTATAAGCCATCAAGTCTGTTTGACTTTTGTAATAAGTTTTTTTTTTCTAATAATATTTTGTGAGCCATCAAATCTAAGTTTCTCTTTTTTTTTATTTGTTTAGCATTGTCCGCTACATAGTGAAGCGGACGTCGCAGCAGAAACATTTTCTTTTTATTTTATATTTTGCTCCTTCCGCCACATAGTCTAGCAAACGGCCTACCAGAAACAACAGTCTTCAACACTTAGAATTTTTTTGGTTGTTTAGACCTTCTGCTATACTATATAGCGGACAACGCAACATAAACATTAGACCTTCACACTTAGAATTTTTTTGGTGTTTTAGGGCACCTAACATCAATCTTCAACGTTTAGAATTTTTTTGGTTGTTTAGACCGTCCGCTACAGTATGTAGCGGACAGCGCAGCAGAAACTTTAGACCTTGAAATTTTTTTGGTGTTTTAGGGCACCTAACATCAGTCTTCAACACTTAGAATTTTTTTGGTAGTTTAGACTGTAAGATCCCGAAATTTCGAAGCTTTACCACCCGGACTTTTCCTAAGCGTTATCACCCTGAACTCCTGGAACGTTAAAACAATCGCTACTTAAGGACATAAAAACCTCGATTTCAAATAACTAACTATCAAAAAATATGTCAGAGCATCTAATCATTTCAAATCCTCAAATCAATTTAAGCCTAACCAACAAACTAGAGAAGTTTACCCGCGCAGGGGTCTTAATGATCAATACTAACAACTTTAAATTCACTTCCTTACGCTCGATCCTAATCCGTGCAGGAAACCTCACCCTAATACTGGCTATCACCTGTAGAAAGGAAGTCAAAGGGGAGTGAGCTTTCGAAAGCCCAGTAAGGTTGATCAAAGATTTAAAACAGCAAAACGATTCAGACAAGTTTTTCATATAGAGTCAAACGAAACTTTTTAAGAGATTTTCAATAAAACACAACATTTCAATATAGACGAACAATACGAACAGTTTTACATTCAAGTCTAAAAACATCCTTTCAAATGATTTTGTTTTTGATGAAATAACTGCAATTCGATATAAACATAGGGACGAGTATTTATCTCAATCCCCTAAATCAGTAGTTTTTCAAAAATGCTTCAGGTATAATAAAAAAAAAGAAATAGAAAATATTGAACATGAGCAATACACTATAGCAAAGCCACCCCGGCAGTGCTCGAAACGCTTTACACATGCATATGTACACTGACTAGTCCATCTAGGTACTAGTTTAACCTAACCAACAAACCATACTTATAACTCCAACAATACAGACCATCCTTATAACTCCTAGGTTTACTAACTCATGTCAACATTTAGAAGAAATAAACTACAGTTAAAAATACTTTACGATAAGCGAATCAGTAAACAGATGAGAATAATATAGGAATTCCAACAATCGCTATAAGGCTCAACTAGAGTTTCATGGGCAATTCAAAAGTATTTTCATATCAATGATAAAATCAAAGTTCAATGAACTTTGTAAAGATTTCATAATAAAACATTTGAATTTAGAACAATGAAGGAGGGATCGGAGAGAATCTCTTACCTCGATCCAAGCTAAGTAATGCGATCAAACCTCGATCAATAATTAATCTCTGATAAACCTAGATTGGCAATCCATATGTTAGAACATAATCTATGCTACAATATTATAAATCTAATATCAACTACCCAAATGGCACTCGCTTCTAACCTCGGAATCACACAACTCAAAGCGGGTCCCACACACGATTAACCTAACCGAGAACCCTGTACCCTCCTTATCATGTAACGACACTCTAAAATTTATAATAAATTTCAATAAAATACTTTTATAGCTTAAAACATTAATAAAGGTCAAAATATGAATTTTCTGAAATTTTAAATATTTTTGAATTAATATAATTTCTTTAAATGCAATAAAAACCCATAAATTTCCAAAATTGCTTCTAGATGAAAATAAAGTCCCATAATTTTTGTAACAGCTTTAAAATATGTATAAAAATTATATAAATTTAAATCAGAAATTAAAAGGCATTAAAACTATTTTTAAATTATTCATTTTGCTAAAACTAATGCGATACGGAAACTATAGCAAATTAACAAATTAACTCCAAAAATCATCAAATTCAAGCTGAGACTTATTTATACCATAAAAACATTACTGTAATTTTTCCTCGAATATTTTCAGGGTTTAAAGGCTCCAAAAGAATTTTACAAATCTAAAATCACATAAAATATTAAAATAGATACGATTTCAGAAAATTGTAAAACTTTACCAGAAATTCTATTATGGTTTAAGGTATCATACTTTAAAATTTGACATACTAACGATTATCGTGTGACCCCGAACATATGCGCCATCTAACGCTAGGCTAACGCTTTAAAGTTCGTGCCCAGCAAACCCACTCTTCTTGCTTCTGTTCTCTCTTTGCCAACCACCCCATACATACATAACACACTTACTCCCTCACAGACCCTTTGACACCCACACATAAACACAAAGCACACTTAAAACACATGACACACACACACACACACACACACACACATTCACTCAGCACTGAACACACTTTCACTCACAATCACACACACATTCGTCCCAGACCCACTGCCTCTATCTCTGTCTCTTCTCTTTTCTTCAACACACCATACACACTCGTATATATACACACCTACTCAACACATCTACACACACTCATACACACATACTTTACACACACACACACAGCACATGCAAATACATGCACACAGTCACGCATAAGGCACACAGCACACTCACCTCACGGCTGAACTTTCAGCCTTTCACCACTGCCTCATGGCACCATCACTCTCCTTTTCACCCCATTTCTCCCTGTTCTTTCATCTTTGTCCAAGACACACACACACATATGCACACACTCACTCACTACATCACAGCCTACCCAACATCTCTCTTCTTCTTTGCCCCAAGAGACACACACATACATTTCAACCCACCATTCCCACAACACAGCTACTGCCTCACGGCAGTAGCTTCCCCTTGCTCAAAACACCCATATGTACACTCACAAGCATACAACTCAAACAGCTTCTCACGCCCGCGCCGCACGTCAGCTCTGGCAGGCCCTCTTCACCTACAATCACCCTTGCTCACCCAAAAGAAACCCACACCATATTCATACACACAAGCTGCCCCCTTCGCACGCACTGCCTCACGGCTCACCCTCTCTCTCCCTTTTTCTTTTCTTTTCTTTTGCCCCACACTTAGTCACTTTTGCACATCCCAAAACCCTTACGTATACATACACACACATTTTCACACATAACACACATACAAAACACACACAACGCACGCAGGTAAATTGTGCCCTTCATCCCATTATTTCCATGGCTGCAAACTCTCTCTCTCTCTCTCTCTTCCCATTATATACACTCTCCCATGCATGTACACAGCCATGGCGGCAGCCCCTCCATGGCTGTCCTCACTCTCTCTTCTTCTCTCATATACTCACATATACACACATGCAACACACACTCACGGCACACTGAAATTCATAACCCACATTATATATATATGCACCGTTCACTCCAGTGGCGGAACCAGAATTTTATCCCGGGGGGCTAAAAATATATCGAAGGAAGAACGCGAGACAAATCAAATATATGGGCAAAAGCCAAGCACATATTAACGTCATTTCTTTTCTTCCTGCCACTTGGATCTAAAACCTATGTGCAGCTGCTCACTATTTCAGTAGCCAAACTAATAACTTAGAGACCTTATTAGGAGTAACGCCGCTATGGTCAATTACCTAGTTTAGACAGGGATACAAATCAGAATGCAAAGAAACTTTTTCTTTCCATCTGTTCATTTATAGTGTTAGTTTAGTCTGCTCTGCTTATTAAATCTGAACGAATGCCATACGTAAACTACCAGTTTATAATAGCTCCAGCAAATAACGAAAGAATTCGATAGATAGGAAAGGGACCAAAGGTTGCACTCTAGTTAGTGCTAAGACACTACTAGGCTCCTCAAGAACAGGGGCTCGAATCCTGACTACCCCACTTTCCCTCTTTACCAAAAAATAGAGAGGTAGATAGGAGAAAAATAAACAAACTAGAGACAAGCAAATATATAATCATCTTACTCTAAGAGAGAAAATAAAAATGCGAATGAGGAAGGTTCTTACCGGGATCGCAAATGTAGAAACGGCACCCTTCCTCCACAAGTTGTAAGGAGCTTGAGGAACTGCAGTATGAAGCATGCAAGTGAGCGACTACCACTGATTCGAACCCAGTGAGTCTCCGACAAACATAATCCGTCTCCCTCTAAATTTCTCTAAGAAAGCGTGTCCATCCCAACTATGTCAACGAAGACCAATCAGAGAAGCTTGTAATGAACATCTAGAAGTCTATGAATTTAACATTAACAGTTTGATACACACAATGCATGTGCATCCCTTAATAGGTGTTCATGTGATGTCTGGGCTAGCATCCGAAAAGTTTACACTTTAGTTCAATACCAATGTCTCCATTTAATTCAACATGATGTTTATATTTCCATAAAGACAAGGTTGAAGCCTTTCTGTTTGTTATTGTTAATTGTTGCTGTTGTTTTTAGCTTCATTCTCTATCTGATAACTCATTTAATTTCATGTTTCCGCTAATTGTCTCGGAAACAATAGTTCTAGAGGCCAAATTTTAGGTGCTGCTGAAAACATTGTGAGAACCATAATTGTTGTCGTTGTCGCAATGTCGTCAGTGACTGAAACTCAAAGTCAGATCTGCAAGGCGCCGTCACCGCCGAACGACAGTGGCAGAACTTCCTCGATTCGTCCGTCGGCTTGTAGACGGTAGATCTAAGCTAGATCTGCCAGATCTGATCTAGCCGGAGTCGCCGGAGTTTGGTAGGGATTGGCCGGAGTTGGGGTGGGGACCGCCGGACTGAGGAGGGCCTTCGCCCTTCAGAATCAGGGACGACAACCAACCGATGAGCCTAGCCGATGACCGATGGCCGTGGGTCGGTGGGTGGTGCGAGCGTGCGGCGAGCCGCGGTGGCTGAAAGCTGAGAGAGGAGGAGAGATGCCGGCGTGAGAGCTTCACTTGACGCCACGGCAACTGCCGACAGGCGTTAGTGCGTAAGTGCATTACCTTACGGCGATGAGCCGAGGCTGCCGAGCCGATGACCGGTGGGCCTTTGTGTGGTGCCGCGGTGACTGAGTGAGAGAGCCAAGAGGGGAGGAGAGCTGGAGAGGTGTCGGCGTGCCGTGGTGAGCCGGTGACTGTGAGACTGTGAGAGCCGGCCAGAGAGAGAGAGAGAGAGAGAGGAAAGTTGCAAATGAAAAAAAAACACTATATATATATATATATATATATTTTTCTTCAAAATCTGAGGGGGGGCTATAGCACCCCCTCGTACAAGCGTGGTTCCGCCCCTGGTTCACTCACACATATCGCAAGCATTACGGCAGCCCCATGGCAGCTCGAACTCCTCCCCTTCACTCGGCAACTCTCTCTCTCTCTAAATCCCACAATCTCATGGCTGGTTACCCTTTGTCTCACGACAGCCTCACCCACGGTCACCCCATTCACAGATTTTCACAAAAGTGGGACCCATTTATATGCGTATCCTAACCACCTATGAATATGTATATATAACCATCACGTATATCAATTTTTAAGCTCACCCTTACCCTGTACTCACGGCTTCCTCACACAAAATAATATACCCCCTCACTCACGCACATACGGCTACAATCCCAATCCTTTAATCCTGTAAAATGCTGAATAAAGTTGAGATAAAGGGGGAGCAAACTTACCGAAAAACCAACTCGATTGCCGGAATTCCATTTCCGTTCTCTTCACTCTTTCAATCTCTCAGAAACTCCTTTCTCTCTCAAAGAAGGCCTGACGGATGAAAAATGAAAGTTGGACGGCTGCCATCTCATAACTAAGGATAAATATAAAACCCTAGAAGGAAAAATGACCAAAACCCCCTTATATTTTCGTTAGTTATTTTAAGCATTACCCGACTCTTTTTATGATCGCAAAAAGGTCCAAGTAATTATTTATGAAAAATTAGTATACTTGAAGAAATTATTTGGGTTGTTACCTAACCCCGATTCACTAATAGCCGCTAAAAATCGCTAAACGGAAATATCAATGCTAAGAAAAAAAATTGTCGTTGAATAAAAATATCGGCACTAAGTAAAAAAAATATTTTCGCTGCTAAAATTTTTAAATAAATCCAAAAAAATATCAGCGTGTTACATTGATTGTCCGCTACACTATGCAGCGGATGACGCAACAGAAACATTAGACTTCGACACTTAGAATTTTCTGGCTGTTTAGACCGTTTGCTACACTATGTAGCGGACGGCGTGTCAGTCTACAAAGCCATACTTTCAATCTCTTTCCTACCATCATGCTATCTCAATGAGGGCAAAAAAACCATGCCATAATATTTTCTTACCACCATCAAACCTAACTCAATAAGGGCCAAAAATCCACAACACACAAATAAACCAGCACAACACAAAAAAATACATGTCTCAATCGAACTTCGAATAAATTAGTATCTAAAATAAAATTGTTGTTTTAAAAATAATCGTTTACAAGAAGGCCTCATTGAGCCGGATTCTCGTCCTTAGACGGATGTAGAGTAAACCTAACTGGTCTAGGCTGGCCGCTATAAATTTTCCAAGCTATTCTATATCTAAAGGCCTCTACTTCTGCTGCACTCCAGACTGCCGCCTTAAGGCTCTCACCCTGACAAATATAGTCCATGTACATGCAGACGAAGACACCGCAGTCCGAGGTATTAGCTTGCTTGGGCCTGCTCCTTTTCAATCAAACTTGGAGCCGCGGCCTCGCCAGTACTTCTAGTTCATGGAGAGAGTGGATCATAGCACATAGCAAATTCTGGGGAGAAATAAAAAACGGTGTAAGCTACGAGTTAACAGTTACAGTACGCAAATTACAATAAGCATTAAACAACAATCGAAACATTACCAAAGCATCCAACTCGGCTTTCCAAAGCTGCTTCACGGGCATATGCTAGGTATCGTCGTGGAGACTGTCGAGGACTGATACGACCTTCTGAATTGGTTCATAGCAAACCAAGAACCAGTGGCTATTACCTAGAAATGGTATTAGGAACACGTCCACATCACAAGTGCTCACCGGACTATCCCTATTAAGAAATGCAAAGAGCGCATCGAACTATTCCCACTATTTCAAGGTTTTTCCCCGTCCCATTGACCCACGTCTGCCATACTGAGCAGAGAATGCCATGAAAATACGCATCGAACAAAAAAACACGCGGCCCATTATTTCAGGTGGCCCGACTCCACTCCCTTAGAATCTCCACATAGGCAGAGATCACAGTGTCGCTCAACCAAGCTCCTGAAGCTAGGCAGGACATTTCCTCCCACTCGCAAGTGTAATCCAAGCCATTCGGGCAAGTGACAGTATACGACGCTTTGTCCTGAGGGGCCTTGCTAAAGTAAAGCTGCTGGATTAGCTGGGCTTTTGCCGACCTTAGAGGCTTCAACGGATGCCCCTTGGGATAAGCCGGGGGGGTCGACTGGGGGATATTGCCTGCCGGACGCTTTGACCGGGGGATATCCTCCTTCTGGGGGGACATACAGGGGATATTGCCCTCCCGGGACTTCGGCCGGCTGATATTGCCCTTTGGGGTGGCCGGAAGGCCCCGCCCAAGGGATGATCGGCATTGACTCAGAGATATTGATGTCAGCGTATTGCCAGTCTTGTGTGACTTAACTCTGAGATAGGGGTATTGGTTCCGACTCTGAAAGCAAAGCAAACGAGGGGACACTGTACTCGTCCCATGGCGCTTAAGATTGTCCCGCTGCCAAGGGACCACCAACCCCCTGGCTCACACCCGATGTCTTCCCCAAGGGATCACTATATCCCTCACTCACATAGAAAGGCTGCCACCCCGAATAGTCCATTCCTGGGGAGACGCCGAAGCGGGTCCCGTATAGTGGCGCATAAAATTCCCGCAGCCTTGGGCCAATGCATCAACCCGTTGGCGAAGTTCCAATCCCATCGCATTCAGCAGATCTTGCCGCTCACTCAACTTCTGGAAGAATGCAAGCTGGGCATTAACCTACATTCAAAGAGATAATAAGCATAACCACAAAACATGCAATATTGAATATAAAACAAGAATCATTAAATCTAATTAAAAGCATTGGTTGGGAAACTTACGAGATCAAATGCCCACTTCTCATCAATCTGACCCCTAGGGTGATACCTCTACCCTCGTTCAAACCTTATCGGGGCTACTATCTTCCGCGTGATGCAGTAGTACCACTCGTTGTACTGCTCGATGCTGATCACGGGGTCAGGCTCAAAAACAGTGGTCGCCAGCGTGTCCTGCCAAGCATTCCAAACTTCAATTTCTCAGGCGCACAAGTCGTGCGCATTCACCTTGCCAAACCGTCCGACACCTGGTGGGTTCCTGTTAACCCTCATATCTGGGGTATCTGCTGGCAAGCCCTGTAGGCAATCCAAATGGCGCATTGCCCGATCTAGCAGCTACCACTCCGTAACCTCAAAGTGGATCAGGGGTGGGTGTGCGTTGTAACCCGGAGAGCATGAAGACGAACGACTCTGTCACTCATCGCTCGAGAACTTGTACGGTGCCCAATGCATTTGGCTCGGAGATAGTGAGTTGAGCTCCCCCCGATATAGCGTAATGTTGTGATGGGGATCATCTCTCCGCGGGAAGTGGCTCAGCCTCCGACTGTACTCCCAAGCACACAACCGATGCCACGCATTATCGGTTTTATCCCTACGCTTGGGTGCGCCGGTAGCAATGTGTTCATAAGACCACACCTGAGAACAAAGACAAATTATATATAGTATCGTCAAAATTTTTGTCCACCGACTAATAAACAAATATTGATAACATAATCACAAAGAGTTATATGATATACCTGCAATAGCGAGAGACATGCACATATAGCTCTGGAGTCGGGCCTCGTTGCCTTGTGCAATGCTCGGTACAGGTACTCAAGAGTTGCTGCACCCCAAGCATACTCCTCAACCTCTTGTAGGTTACCCAACAACGATAAATATTTGACGCTGACTGTATTCTTCGACGTCGTTGGGATAGAATTGCCCCCATCACCCACAGCAGGAAAGCCTTTGTGTACAGCACATCTCATCCGTGTACTTAGCCGGCAGAACGCTATAGGTATCTACCAACCACTTCAGCTTTATCCCACCAGAGCTAAATTGATCTTCAGGGATGGAGGTAAAGAAGTCCCTAGCGGCTCTCTTATTCGTTACTTCCAACGGAGGAGCAATTACCGACCGCCCCGTCACCGGTAACCCTAAGATGAACCCTACATCTTCTAGGGTAATAGCCATCTCTCCAAAAGGGAAGTGAAACGTATTCGTTTCACTTCTCCACCTCTCAACAAGGGCACCTATCAAAGCCCAGTCAAGTTGTTGAAAGATCTGCCCGTGCGTGAAAACCCCAAACCCAATTTCACGCAGTAATTTTTTTTGTCGTTTGTTCAATTTTCAGGCACCGAAATTATCGGATACTTCTATTGTGTTGAGGAGTGCTCTTTCCTACGAATTAATAAATACAATTTAAGCAAAGCAAACGGTATACAATGTTCGTGAGAATAAGAAAGTTGATAAAATAAGTATCTTACTCCACCATCCCATATGAGCGTACTGATATGGTTTGCTTGGTCGTATAATAGGGAGGGATCTTCTGGTCCAGGGTTAAAATCCATTTTTTTGCAACTGAAATTATGAAAAACCGTCAAGTTTGGAAGCTTTTATCAATCGCTCGTAAATTACCAACGCTAGCACATGCATAATACACAAATTACCAATGCTAGCACATGCATAATTATTGGGCAATTGAAAAAATGCGGGGCAGACCCCATGTTCTGAATCAGGCTAGGGGACTTTCTCTCCTTATCAAACACTTAAAATTAATAGACTTAGGATTTGAAGGGCAACCTTACACATGGACTAAAAGCCACCACCTAAGACCAGACCACATCTTAGAACGTCTGGACATGGCCTTAGCTTCGAAAAGTTGGTTGCATAGGTTCCCAAACACTCAGGTAATTCATCTGCAGAGAACTCACTAGGACCATCACCCAATCTTGCTTCGGACTACTGAACACACGAGGCGACAAAATAAAAACCGTTTAGGTTCGAATCGGCTTGGTTTTCTCACCCGTTGTTGAAACCGACCCTAACTAGAAATCGGACTAGCCCTTCTTTAGCTAGGCTTCCACTTCTGGAGAAATTAGGGGTGCTCTAGGACCAGCTCATGGAATGGAAAACCTGCACGTTCGAGAATATATTAAAACAAAAAAAATATAAATCTTGCTAGATTAGCGAGCATTCAAAAAAGCTTGGCCATCAGATTGTCCTCTTTCCTGTCACACCTTGAGACAGAGCTCCAACAGCACTTTTATTCCATCTTGGCCCAGGAACATGACTACTGAAAATTGCTCGCTAAAATTCATTGGGCCTGTGAAGGTGACCAAAACACACACTTTTTTCATTTGTCGACCTTAAACCGTCGTAGGATTAACAATATTTATCATTAAAAAAATAACAATGGTTGTTGGACGCACGACGAAACTGAAATTCGGAACCTTTTCAAAGCCCACCTTCAATATATATATTTAACATCCAGGTGCAACGTAACACTTCTGATTACTTTTGGCATTGTCTGGATGATAATGTAGCTCAATTAGACTCTCAGCACTTAAAGGAAATTCCTTCTGATGTCAAAATCACAAATGTTCTTTTTGACATGGCCCCCAATAAAGCTTCTGGGCCTGACGGATTCCAGCCGGGTGTATTCCAAAAGTTCTGGGAATTTTTGGGAATGATATCACCTTGTTTGTTAAAACATGTTTATCCCAACAATCTCTCACCTTGGACATTAACAAAACCTACATCTGCCTCATTCCTAAGCAACAACATCTGGAAACAGTCTATCATTTCTTGCCCATCAGCCTATGTAAAACTACTTACAAAATTATCTCCCGCATTCTCGTTAACAGACTGAGACCGATCATTGACTCCATCATCCACCCTAACCAAACCAGCTTCTTAAAAGGTCGTAAAGCGGCCGATAACATTATTATTGCAAATGAAATCCTTTACACGATCCACCGTAAAAGAGGAAAGGTGGACTTTTTAAGGCTAAATTGGACATCGAAAAGGCGTACGACCATCTATCCTAGGATTTCCCATTCCACACCCTTCAAAAGACTGCACTCCCTCACCAGACCATAACAATGATCATGAATTGTGTCTCAATAGTCCATTAAACTATTCTCTGGAAAGGAAAACCTTCGGAGTTCTTCCGACCATCACCTGGCCTACGTCAGGGCGACCCGCTATTGCCCTACCTCTTCATCCCTTGCCTAAATGAACTGTCCGTTCAACTAGCGCAAGTAAAGTGATAAAAGTCTCCAACCTATTAAGGTGGCACGATCGGGTATCGACATCTCACACCTCATGTTCGCTGACGATAACAGTAGCAAATTATTGAACTTGCTGCACTTCTTTAGCTCTATGGCAGGCCTCCATATAAATGTTGCTAAATCCAAAATCTGATTTCAAAATTCGTCTTTTCTTTAAGAACACGGCCAAGCTGCCTATCACGAAAAAAATTTGATGCTTAACTGGGGGTTCCTTTGACTCATGGGTGAATTCTCAAAGATCAATTCTCTAGCATTATGGAAAAAACTCGCAACAAGCTTGCTACCTAGAAACAAACACTCTTTCGTTAGTGGGTAGGGATACCTTGGTTAAAGCGGTTCTCAACTCCATTGCCATCTTTTCTATGCAAGCGTATATGCTTCTAACAAGCATTGCAAACCACATTGACACCTTTAGTAAAAACTTCCTGTGGGGTCACTCCTATACGGAGCATAAATGGCACGATATTTGTTGGGAAAAAATCACTAGGCCGAAATACATGGGAGGTCTAGGTATCAGGTAAACAAGTAAAATGAACCAAGCTATGTTTATGAACCTTGTGTGGCGCCTATGGAGTAAACCTGATTCCCTTTGGGGAAAAGTTTTAAAAGCTAAATACTTCCTGCAAGATTCTATCTGGACGGCCAAATAAAAGCAGAGAAGTTCTACTTTCGGGAAACATATTGTCCGGGCTAGAGATAGTATGGCTGACACCATCTATTGGCGTGTAGGAAATGGTACGGACATTTCCTTTTGGAATCATAAATGGCTTCCTACTAGAAGCATCTGATCCCAATTGATAGACCCTCTTCCTCACCACACTGAAACCTTAAAACTTTTGAATGTCATCAAGGACCAGACCTGGGATAAGCACATTCTTGAATTACTTGTGCCCTCCCGTATCATAAACCAGATCTTGGACATTCTTATCCCTCTTCATCACGACCCTCCGGATGCCATTTTATGGACTTTTGATAAAGATGAGTGCTTGGTCACCTTTGCCTACCAAACAACTCTAAAAACTACCCGCGCTCATCCTTATGACTGAGCTTGGATTTGGAAGCTTCCTATTCCTCCTCGTATTAAACACTTCCTTTGGAAATGTAGCCACAATGGTATCCCTATCCGTTCCAGACTCCTGTGGATCCAAAATAAACTTTGTCCCCATAACTGCGGTAAACTGGAGATAATGGACCATGCCCTTCATCGGTGTCAAACCATTCAAGATATCTGGCATGGAGTCTCACCTAATAATGCCCACTTCAAATGTTGGAACCTCTCTTTCGCCTGTGGTGTAAAACCCTCGCCAATCTCCAATCTGCGAATGGCCCTCAAAATATTCATTGGCCCATTTTCTTCGATTTTCTCATATCCATAGTTTGGAAACACTGAAATCAACTTGCAATCCTTCAACAACCTTTCCCAAACCGATAGGAAATTACTCGGGAAGTGCTAGTCTTGACAAATGAATTTTTGTTTTATGTTAACGGCGCGAACTCTCCTACTCGTCACTTCTTGATCAATGACATTAAATGGACACCCCCTCCGAAAGGATGGGTGAAAATTAATACGAATGGAAGTGTCAACAAGCACCATGGAAGAGTGGGTGTGGCTGCCTAGAAAACTTCACATCAATCATAGCCCTATCGCTGAATGGTGGGCCATCTGGGATGGGCTATCTCTAGCCTAGACTAATAATCATCAAAAAATTCTTCTTAAGGTCGGCAACATGAGTGTGGTCCATTATCTATTACATGATATTTCCGCCACCCCATTATTTGACATATTAATTCTTGATTGCAGGGCTATATTTAGACGTATTTGGCATGTACATGTTTCCCATGCTTATAGAGAAACAAACTTTTATGCGGACCAAATGACTAAGCTGGCAGGTGATCAGCGACATGCATTCTATCTGTGGAACCATGCACCGATCTTTTTGTTAAACCTACTGCAAAATGATGCTAGTAGGGGGGTCACCTCGACATGTGTGACTCAAAAAATGAAAAAAGAAAAAAGATAGAAAGGTGTGTATGTGCTGCTTTTAATATGATATTAAGCCTCTCCCCTTAAATCAGTCCTTTTCAATTTAAACACGCTTCTTGACTTTTAACATGGCATTGAAAACCCTTTCTGGAATTTAAGAGTTTGTGACATTTTTCACTAATAATTAAAAAGAACCCATAAAACATTCGTTGACGTTAAAACTTGCCTTCTCCATCAAAGTAGATAATCGACCAAAAAGGTTTTAGGGCCAATCCCAAAATTATATTTTAAAGTACATACCAAATTTAGCTCGAGTATCCAACATTTTAATTGTACCAAATCAGCACCCAAGTGTATTTTCATATACCACCTGAGTCCGCCATCTATTGATGGCAAACACTCGTTAGAAAAAGCAGGGGCAAACTTGAAATATTGCAAAAAGGCACCTAAAATCAAAACAAAAAATCCAAACATGTACCAAACGACTACCTAAGATTTATTTCATTACCAAATGAATACGTAAGAACACTTTTTTTGTTCTCTCTCATTTAACGCTCCCAAACATTGAACACAGGGCCACTGCCGCCAGCTGCTACGTTCTTCTCCGGTGGAGTTCTTCAACTTCTCCGCACATAAAAACAAGCCCACAACCCATACTACCCCCAAACCTAAAATCCCACCCAACTCTGATTTGCCTGTCATCTCCATCCTCCCACCCACGGCCGCGTCACTTACCACCACCTCCCCACATCCACCACCACCACAACCTACCACTACTGTTGCGACCATAAATCACTACAACCACGGATGTTGCCCAAGTCATTTCATCATGGCTGTCGCCCACGATTACTGCAATCGTGGCGCATCACGGTTGTCGCCACCATGAAGCACCCCTTACATAAATTACACGTCATCATGTTTACGTTGGTGTTTCATTCTTCTTCTACCTCTACTTATTATAGTCACACATGCATCATGACTCTTTCTTGTAACTTATTATTGAAAAATTCAGATAAATTATTATTACCATAAATAATTTAGTTGACCTTATACGAGTAAAAAATTAATTCTACACCTTCTAAAAGTCTACATAGTCAATGTATCAACATATTGGAACTTGATTTTGACTATTAGCACATCAAAAACACTTTAAATAACAACATAAACACTCAAACATAAAGAAAACATAGGTCACTTATGAAAAAAAATTATAGGTCACAAGTTAAAAGCTTTCTTTTCTTTATACAGTAGCAACATGTAAAAAGAATGAGTTAATTATTGTAAATAATTAAAAAAAAGCCAATATGAGATTTTACTTCATCAATTAATTGTAATTATATCACATTGAAATTTAAAACACATAAACTTTTCTAAGTGTTCTTTTTGTTTCATTCCCCTCTTACTTAGGGGTCATATCATCATATTTATTTTAATGTCCTTTTCTTTTTTTTACACAGCTTATTAACTCTTTACTAAAATTCATTATTAAAATATTTGTGAATATTATTGCTCCAATTGTTGTGAACCTTTTAAACTAGAAAAACAATTCTGAAATTTTAATTATATAACATTTAGCTTTCAAATACATTGGCTTTTTTAGTGTTTTTTTTTTCTTTTTACCCCTCTTACTTGTGCGACACATCATCCTATTTGTTTTGGTCATTTTTTTTCACTCCAACTTATTAACTATGTATTATACTTTATTGTTAAAAAAATTATGGATATTACTGGCCCAATCTTCGTAAACCTTTCAAAACTAGGAAACTAACTCTAAAGTTTTTAAAACACTACTTAATGAATATACTTACATATTAGGCCTTAGTTTTGACTATTAATACCATAAGTGCACTTTAAAATAACAAAATAGAATCTCACAAATATAAAGTACCAAGACCATGTATCAAAAATAAAGATTAATACTTAATATCTTTTCATATAAGTAATATACAAAATGAATATGACTTCATTTTTAGATATTTTTGAAATGCCAAAATAGCAGTTTACTTTACAAATTAATTTTAATATAATAACCCAAAGTCTAAAGTAGAAATCATATACTCTTTGAATGCCAAAAACAAAGAATAAAATATAAAGCATTTTTAAAATTGATTACTTTACAAAATCTTCACAAAACAGATCAAAACGACATCTTTAAAATTTGTTGAGCATGATCTTGAAGTGAAACAATTAAACATAGGGATTGTCACCGTAATGCTATGCTATTTCTTTTATAGGGTTAATTCTATCTTTTAAAATGATGGTTATCTAAGAAATTGACCGCTACCCAGGTCATAGGAAGATGCCTACAACTTTCTATACAGTGAAACTCAATGGTCGTTGTATACTTTTAGTGACTTTAAAAAGGTACTTTTAGAAATTGCCAGTTACGGTGTCAACAAAAATGACACTAAGCATATTTATCGATTATTAACTGTTTTGTATAGAGGGTTGTAAGGATTTTCATGGGCGGTAGGTAAAAATAATTCATTTTCTGAAATGAATTAAAATTACTCCACGTGCTTCCATTTCAGTTCCAATATCTATTTTTAGTTGTATATTTATGTCTACACAGTAAATTACTAATTGTATAGTTCGTGCACCTTTTTTAAGATTTTTCTTTTCCAATACAAATGACTGCGAGTGATTTTTAATTCATTATGTTTTAATTCATGTGTATATATAGGGTAATCTACAAAAAATAATGTTAAATATGTGATATTCTAACTTCACAAACTTTTATAATCACCGGAATATACTATAAGCTTAGAACTTAATAAACATTCTACAAATCAAAGATGAAGTATAAGAATTTTGTAACCTTATGCAAATACATCCTCATCTATCACAATCTAGACAACTGTACGAATATTCACCACTATATAATTGTTTAGTCTCAAACTTTAAAAAAAATTGTAAAATGATATTACATTTTTATGATAAATCAGACAATAATTAACTGTACAAGGCACATGTATTTTCAAATTAATTGTCTTAAAAAATATTCAAAATTAAATAGATGGTCAAAAAAGTGCCGAACATCATCATGATGTAAAGTAATTAGAATACAGATATTGCCACTATAACACTATAGTTTCTCTGTTCAGGGTTATTTCTACATTTTTAAAGGTTGGTTGTCTGAAAGGAAGTAAAATAGCTCCACTTACTTCCATTTTTGGTGTAAAGCATGGCATGTTTTTTAGTAGGTTTATTCAGTCTAGACAATAATTTACTAAAAATATTGTTTGTGCCTTTTTTGTGCCTTCTTTATAAACTTTAAATTTCATTGTAGAGGACTGTAGTAGATGTCTAATTTAATATATGGTAAGGAGTTCTATCAGAGTTACTTATAAAATAAATGGATAATTAGCTAATGATCCTTGTACTATACACGCTATGCGATTTGCCTACCTCTACTTCAAATTTAACTACTAACCCCCCCCCCCCCCCCACACTTATGGAAATTGGACACATTAGACAGATCTGTTATGAACTGACCAAAATACCCTAATCTCCTTACTTTATTTTAGCTAAATGCCATTCTTCCAACTGAATTCTAGCACCTACCTAAATCTTCGGCACCTCCTAACAGTCCAACCTTCGGTACTTATCCAAATCTCTGGCACCTCCTAACAGTCCGTCAATGTCAGACTCCCTCCACGCTGGAGCTTCGGTCACCATCTCTACCACCGTACACCCGAGTCCCATATGTCCGCCGCAGACTTCTACTCGTCACCAATCGACCAACCATGCTACGGCCACCAATCGACTGGCCCACCCACGGTCGATGTCAGAGTAGTCCCTCCACCAGGCATCGATGCAGGCCACCGCATAACCACCAATCCTGTCGCACGCCACGGGCCACCAATCGGCTATCCAAACCATACTTAATTCTAAACCCCAATCGATCATCAAACCCAATCACCACCGCCGATCCATTCGCTCAGCCTCTAACTCCATCAGCATGGCCGAAAAACCACCACTCATTTCACACGTCGTGGGCCACCAATCGACCACCCAAAACCATACCTTTAGTTGAACCCTATCTTCAAAATCCCAATTAATCATCAAACCCAATCACCACTGCCGACCACCCACGACTCCCAATCACCACTGCCGGCCACCACGACTCCCAAGCCCCATCACCAGACGCCCAACCGCCACCAATCACAATCACAATCATAAGCATAACTACGGGGAAGGGGAAATGCAGAGTAGGGGAAGGGCAAGAGAATGAAGAACAGGTAGAAGAAGGGAAAATATGTCTTCTTCTTTTTTTAAAGAAAATCGTCTGTCAATGCGTTTGTTGACCACGCAGTGTTAAAATTGATATTTTTCGTCAACTGTGTCCAATTTTCGTAACTGTGAGGGAGTTCAGTGCTTAAATTTGAAGTGAAGGGGGCAAATAACATAACGTGTATAGTACAGGGGGTCATTAGCTAATTACCCCTAAAATAAAACTGTTGATCTATGATAAAAACATCAAGTGGAAAACTAAAAAATGTCTCACACTTATATGGATATGGTAAGCACAATGAATAGCGTGAAAATAATTTTGTGTATAAATTCTTGAAATTTAGCTTTTTCGTGCAAAAACAAAATTAGTACCTACAATACTAAAGAACAAAGAGCATTCTATTTGATGTGAAATAATTGATTACTTATTGTATGCTTCACTTTTGAATACTTTATTTTGAATTTCTGAATCTTACTAATTTTTATGTACTATAACATGCTTTACTATTATGAAATAATTTTGAGATTATACTTTCATTGAATCTCTCTTGATTATTATACTGCTTATATATGAAATGCATGAATGTGATATGTTTTGAATTTGATGGTTCATTTCAAGGCAATACAAATAAATCGTAATCTTCAAAATTATCGACATGATGCTTAAATATCCAACCTTAACTCTCCATTAAAATATGTTAAAACTCAAACATACCCATAGCATTTAAATAGAATTCACTTGGGTCTCGTCAGGGTTACTGAACTAGTCTGATTAATGATGAATACAATATTCATTTCTCATACATTATAACATGCTATCAAGAGCCTAATCCTTTTTTTCTCTCTCTGCCTCCTTAATTCGTACATCATGACTACTGCCTCCAACCCTTCCTCGTCCTCCAATCTTCCCTTCCCTCTTGCTCATGTTCAACACCTAATTTATGTGAAACTCAACACTGAAAACTACCTCTTGTGGAAGAGTCAATTTCTTCCTCTTTTGCGTGGTTATGATATGTTGAGTTTGTTGATGGCACTACTGTTCCACCACCGAAATACATTACACCCTCTAAAACTACTATTCCCTCTCCACCCTCTAAACCTTTTATACTTCATCCCATTCTGTCAAATGAAGCTCATCAAGAATTTATGTTTTATGGCATAATTAGGACCAAATTTTACGAAGCTGGCTATTGTCATCTCTCGCAGAGCCCATTCTGGCTCAAGTACTTGGCTTCACACCTCATTTGCCGTATGGCTGTCTCTTGATCGCATGTTTGTGACATAATCGAAGGCAAAGATTTTCAATCTTCGTTCTGATCTACACCAGCTAAACAAAGGTGATATATCCATGCACGACTACTTTCAAAAACGAAAGTGCATCCGTGATACTTTGGCCATAAGTCTAAGAATGGCCTGATTTTACTGTTTCAATTATTCGTGAGCATCATTTCTTTGGCTTCAATTGGTTTGAAACCCTTTCTCTAGTGTCTACTTAGATATTACCAAATGCATAACATTTTCTTGGCTTGTCCGGAATTTTTCTCTAGTTCAGCTAGTTTTTTGTAGGTTCCTCTTATCTGTTATGCTTTTCATCAATCTAATTGTAGCCTATTCTTCTGTTGTTCCAGGGGAGAGCCCAGCAATCTCGATTAGAAACTCACCCCCACTGATTATATAGCATAAGCAAATAATGCTAACTTCTTTGCGTACTTTTTTTGGTTTTCTTCTCCTCTTAACTTGAGTCAGCCATAAATCCAAAATTCCAATTTACTGCATATTGATCAACTAATTTTGTTTACTTTAATGTGGTAGGGGTACTTTGACTTTGAGTCTCCTGAGCAGGAAGCAATAGGAAAGATTGCTTTTTTCCATCACATTTCTACCAATTATGCAAAGTGGATGGAAGGAGCAAGGAAATTTGCAATGAGCAAGTTAGGAAAAGATGCACATCCACACTTATGGAGGAATCACCCCCCCCCCCCCCGATTGGATCCGCAATGATGTTTGGCAAAAGATGGTGGATGTATGGGCAACCACTAAATGGCAAGAAAAATCCAAGTGTGCAAAGACAAATCGATCTGCAAATGATGAGCCATCTCACGCCGGTGGTTCTGTGCCGCATGCTATTATTGGAGTTGAATTGAAGAAGAAGATGCCAGAAATTAGCGAAGCAAGGCTGAAGCTAGAGGTGTACGAACTGACACATAAACTTAAACGTGATCTTAATGGTCAGCCATTGGAGGACCAAGACCGTCCATATGTCTCAAAGAAGGCAAAGGCTATCCACGTAAGTTTGTTTTTTCCTGCTGATTTTTTCATCTATCTAGTCTAATGAATCTCCAACTCGATTTGCATTTTGTATACATTATAGGATGCATATGCTGTGAGATTTGATGAAATTAGTTCCCAAGAACCCAACTCTTCCTTGGTAGATTGTGATGCAGCAGAAATTATGGCGAGAAACGCCTGGAGTTCACGACAAGAGAGGACGCATACATGGTACTCGTGAAACTGCACAAGATGCCAGGGCATCAATGCGTATTTCACTAGATCAATCTCCGGCCTCCGAGAATTGGAAAGACGAAATTGCTAAGATTGTATAGCTTGAGGTGCAGAAGATGAAAAAGACTGAAATTGCTAAGATGGTAGAGATTGAGGTGGAAAAACGGATGAAAGAGAAATAACTCCTACAGGTAATTCATATTTTCTATGCTCTTAAAGCTTTAGAGGTTCACATAAACTCATGCATAGTAGCTTTGCATCTAAAAGTTTTAGAGGTTCACATAAACTCATGCATACAGGTAATTCATATTTTCAAGCATGAAAAACATATTTGGATTTTCTACCAACTTTGTATCAGCTACTTGCATCAATGGTGCTATGAGCACTAAAGCTAGGTACTTTGCATCAAATTTGACTTCCCCAGTAATGGGCATTTAGCTGTTCATCACCCTGTTGAATTATATATGTGCTTGGGTGCTTGATAGTTTCTTTTTGGGTGTTCTTGAAGAGGGTTTTGGGGGTTGGGGTGGGGGGAGGGGGAGGGGGAGGGGTGGTTTGTGCACAACTATGTAAAGCTGTGTGTGCATGGGGATGAAGGGAGGAGGGAGCAGTCATGGTGACTGCTAGGGGGAAGGGGTGTGCGGGGTGTGTGTGTGTGTGTGCCAACCTGCTCTATGTGTGTGTGTGGTGTGGATGTGAGTGCAAGGCAGGGGGTGGTGTGGGTGTGCATGGGACTGCTGTAGCAGTGGAGGTGATGTGTGTTTGGCGGGGGGCTGCAGCAGTGACAATCAGCCCTTTCTGGTTTTGATTTGTAGCATAGGACTTCCACACAACTGATTTTTCATCATCTTGCTGGGTTATTTCCTATTTGCAGTTTAGGTACTCATACAAAAAAAAAATGTTGTTAGCATGGGGATGAAGGGAGGAGGGAGCAGCCATGGTGATTGCTAGGGGGAGGGGGTGTGCGGGGTATGTGTGTGTATGCCAAACTTGCTATGTGTGTGCATGGTGTGGATGTGAGTGCAAAGCAGGGGGTGGTGTGGATGTGCATGGGACTATTGTAGCTACCGTGTTGGATGTTGGATATTGTCAAATATTTGTTGTAGTTCCATCATTGTTTGACTCACATATTTTAGGTTGGATTCATGGTTAGGCCCTGTTATGCAAGTACATTAATACATCCTTTAACATGTCTTTAATTGCTTTGTTACAGGCCGAAGTTACCGCGACTGATGCTACTGAGGATGGCAATGATGATACATTCGACGAGCTTTGTGGATGATGCCTTATGTGACAAGATTTGACGTTACATTTGTTAGAATATTTGTTCATTTTGGTAACCAAGCAAGTGGTTGATTTAAATGCATTAACTCAATTGTTAACTTTTAGTGGTATTTAACAAATGCTGAATATTTGTTAACTCAATTGTTAAATTTTAGTGGTATTCAAAATTTTAGCTCCTAAATATGATTTTTGCGCGGGAATTAGCGACGGAAAAAATCATTTAGCACCTAAATATTATTTTTGTGATGGAATTAGTGACGGAAATTTTCTTAAATATGCATTTTTGCGACAAAATTAACGACCAAAAAATATATTCAGCTCCAAAATATGGTTTTTGCGACGGAATCAGCGACGAAAAATTATTTAGCTCCTAATTATGGTTTTTGGGACTGAATTAGCGACGGACAATTTGTCCTGCACAAAATTTGGCGACGGAATTTCCGTCACTAATGGTAATTTTTAAAAAATGCATAAAAATATATTTATATTTCTTTATTTATTTTTAAAAAACTTAATTTTCTAAAAATTAAAAAATAGTTTTAGCGACGGAAATTCTGTCGCTAAAGGATGACCATTTCTGTCTCTAATGACAAAGGCTTCACCAATGGAATACTAATTCCGTCGATAAAACCTTTAGCGACGAAGGTTTAGGCGACGGAACTTTAGCGACAGAATTTCTATCGCTAAAGGCTTTACCGACGGAATTTTCACATTTAGCGATGGAAAAATTCCGTCGCTAATGGTTATTTTTCTTGTAGTGTATTAGTCGACCCATGTCAGATGATGATCTTATTAATGCCATATTGGTTGGCCTTGGCTCAGAATATCAGTTGTTTGTTACTTCCATTACCACTCGGTCTGAGTGTATATATC
>JAVXUP010002936.1:0-96945 GCA_033070095.1 Escallonia herrerae | reverse complement strand
CAATTACGCCCCGCAATCAGCTGCAAAACAACATTTCAGGCGTTTTACTTACATTTCTGGACTTAAAAGTGCGTTGGAAAACTTTTTCGGGAAAACTACCAAAATACCCCTCTCGGGGTGGCAAATTACCAAAATGCCCCCTGGCTTCAGAAAATATCAAAAGTGCTTTAAAATGCTATTTTAAGCTTCCTGAGTTCATTCTTGATCTAAAAAGTATTTTACGGATTTTTCGCCTAAAAATCCCGAACCGGTGTCCGGATCAAGCGCTTAAAAGCCCGTTCGGCCAAAAAATTAGCTAACGGCTTCAGAATGGCCCGAATTCCTGGGGAATGGAACTTCCCAACACCCTAGGGTTTTCATAAAAGTTTCGCGCGAAATCGCGTTGGCTTGATATTTTAAATTACACTGCAAAGTTACAAGGTTGCGCGTATCAGTTAACCCCTTTCCAGTCTTTGAAAATAACTAGGGTCTCTGTTTCGCACTTTGGCAAAAATCTAGCTCTAGCTATTTTTTTATAAATTCGTGAAAAATTCTATTTTTGACGTCCTAAAAAATCGCTATTTTGGAATTTTTCGAATGTAATACCCCGATTTGTCAAAACGTAATTTTGACGCCCTAAACTCGAATTTTAGACTATTGTAAGAACAATTTAAGCGTAACACAATTTAAACAATCAATTGGTAAGAACAAATTGAAAAATACTTACTTGTTTTAACTTGATATATTTCAAGAAAAATTCACCAATCTTCTAGCTGTTATCCACCGATCTTCTAGCGTAAATTTTTTTTGTTTGTACGTAGGTGAGATAGGGAGAATGAGGAGAGTGGAAGAAATGATTCGGGGAGGAGGGATTTTATAGAGAGAAAAGTGAGAGAGGAAGAGAAGAACCGTGAGTGAACAGCAGGGAGGGGGAGGGGGGAATGACACGTGGGGGTGGGGGTAGGGTGGTAATGACACGTGGGGGAAGGGGGGGTTCACGGGTGGGGGAAAAGGACATAGGGTGGGGGGCAAGGGGGTGGGGGGCAAGGAAGGCAATAATACCAACCGCATGTAAGAGTTGCGGTTGGGCATTAATGCCCATTTTCTCAAGAGTTTTTCATTTTCTCGTGATATTTTCGTGAATTTCTCATAGTATTTTCGTCCTTTTTGGTCCTTTTTCGTCCCTTTTTGCGCCACGTGGGACGTTTTTCCCAACCGCTGCTCTTACCTGCGGTTCGGTGGAGAAATTGTTATTTCTCCACCGGTGGGTGTGGATCGGCCCTATATATATATATATATATATGGGAGCTGATCCATTGAGAGCGCTAGCAAAATAAGAGATCTTGCTAGCGCGATCTGGCCGTCCATCCCTTCGGGATGGACGGCCCAGATCCTTATTTTTGCGGCATTGTCAGTCGTCCGCTACATAGTGTAGCGGACGGACCTTTTTACCATCTTGCCCCTGCTCCCCCGTCCGCTACACTGTGTAGCGGACGGCTTTCTTGGCCCCACATTGACAGCCAAAAAGTCGTCCGCTACACTGTCTAGCGGACGACTGACAGTCCTGACACAACTGACACATTTCCAGACGGGTCTGTACCTTCATTTCTACACACGTCAATGTTGTCGGAAATAGGAGATCTACACAGTATCGCGGACAGTACTTCTATACCCAAAAACTTCCTCAAGCTCCTTCAGCTACAATTTTCTTCTCCTTCGGACTCGCTTCCATTTTCAGCTCCCTTCAAGCTTCGAGTAACACTTGCTTCAAGCTTCACTCAAGGAAGGTAAGTTTGCGAATGGTGAAGTTTTCTTTATGGATTGACTGGTAAAATATAATTTTATTTTGTTTGGACAAAAAAATATAGATTTTTTTTTATGTTCTAGAAATTTGTCACTGTATTCATCAATTTGTGATGTTCTAGACATGATGTTCATAAAAAAGGTGTAATTTGTTAACTCTAAATAAATTCATTATAGTTTAATTCGATTTTTTGGCATGATGAATTCGTCTATTTATCTTAGTAATTTTAATTTGTTATGTTCAATAAATTAATAATTGTTAATTTGGAGACACTTTCAGGGGTTATGCATACGGTATGTTTGTCATCCTAAATTGGTCTATTCGCCAAGGTAATTTTTAGGTAATATTTTCAGTTAGAAATGCCATTTGATTGTTAAGCGTAGTCTATTTCTACACAGGTCTTGTTTCACAATGTCTGATTTCGTGTCGAGCTCCAACGTCCCCGTAGATGCTAGTGATCCGTATCTAGGACGAACGTTTCAAACATTGGAAGAAGCTGAAGAATGTTTTCGAGCGTATTCATTGAGGGTTGGTTTTGGCATTAGAATAAAGACTACAAGAACAAGCAACGTAACAAAAAAGATATGCTCTCGCTTATACGAGTGTCATAGGGGCAGAAATCCATAGCAAAATGAGACACGCGTAGGCAATGATGACAGTGATGACGAAATAGGATATTCGCGTAGAAGACGGGACTGCTTTGAGCGCACAAATTGCCAGGTCAAGATGTTCGTAAGCTACAAACCCAATCATGATCATTGGCTTATTACCAGCCTGGAACTGGCACACAATCACCCGTTAGTAACTCCTTCTAAGGTGAGTCAGATGCATCAACACAAGAAGATGGGTAAGGTCGCGAGGAGCCTAATTCACACAATGAGCAATGCGCGAATTGGACCTACTGAGATTGTTAATGTTCTTGCTGAACAGGCTGGGGGAATTCAAAATTTAAACTTTAACACGACAGACGTTCGTAACGCGGTCCGAACCCATAGACGAGCCGCGTATGACCTCAATGATGCGCAATCGACAATGAGCCTATTGAAACGGATGCAGATGGAGGACCCGCAGTTTACCTTCGATTATAAACTTGACGACGAGCATCGAGTTAGTACAATTTTTTGGGTCGACGGTCGTTCGAGGCTAGCTTATAAGCATTTTGGGGATGTCGTGACTTTCGACACCACATACCGTACCAACAAGTACTCGATGCCGTTCGCTCCTTTCACCGGCGTCAATCATCATTATCACTCCATCCTGTTCGGGTTCGCCTTGTTAAGGGACGAGAGCGAGGGTTCTTTTGTATGGTTGTTTAGGACGTGGCTGGAAGCAATGAACTTCAAAGCACCCAAAGTGATCATCACCGATCAAGATTTGGCAATGAAGAAGGCTATTGCTACCGTCTTCCCAGACACCCGGCACAACTTGTGCACTTGGCACATAAGCAACAAATACCCGGAACGTCTGCATCACGTGTACGCAAAGTATCCAGACTTTAAACAGGATTTTGACAAGTGTGTTACCAAGTCGTTAACGATTGAGGAATTCGAGGAGAGGTGGGAAAAGCTTGTTCGGGATTACTCATTGCAAGACAACGAGTGGCTCCAGCACTTGTACGAGCGCAAAGAGCAATGGATTGGCGTTTACACGAGGAGGTATTTTTCAGCGGGCATGAAAACGACGGGCAGGAGTGAATCTATGAATGCCACGTTCGATAGTTATGTGGGTACAGCTACCAATTTGAAGACTTTCGTTGCATCCGCACAAAAAGCGGTAGCTTCGTTGTTCGTAAAAGAAAGGGCTGCCGACTTTGCAACAACGTACAAACAAAGGAGAAGGTTGCTCGAGACCCCGCTGGAGCTGAACGGTGCCAAAGTCTATACGAAGGAGATCTTCTTGCTATACCAAGTAGAGCTGCGAAAATCGGGACGATACAGTATAAACAAGGTGGCAGAAATGTCTACGCGTGAGTACAAGGTTTATTCGCTCGTGAATGACCTCGTCCCTGAGAAGCTGCGCAGAATTTATACGGTGAGCCATGACACATTGACGGATTCGGTGACATGTGTTTGCAAGAAGTTTGAGTTCCACGGCATCCTGTGTAGACACGTTCTGCAGTTTTTCACCCAGAAGAATATCAGGACAATCCCCGATAAATATGTCCTGCCACGGTGGACGAAAGGTGCAAACAGGTTGCACGGTACCATTGCCTTTCCGGAGCACCCGTATACTGACTTTGAAGAATCAGAGACGTTGCGGTATAATCATCTGGTGACAATGTTCACCCGTTTGTCCGTAAAAGGTGCTGCTACAATGGCCGGATATAAACATCTCCTCGAGGTAGCTCAGCAGCAAGAGCCCATCGTCGACCAGTTGGAAGCAGCTTCAGTCAGCAATGCGGTTGACACTGAGCCTACAACGGGATCAAAGATGACGAGCCGGGGGAGGAAGACGACAATGATATCCGGCCTTTGGACCCAATTATATCGCAGACGAAAGGACGCAAGAGATCTACGCGGATGAAGAGCTCTATTGAACATGCAACTCAACCTAAAAAGCTGAGAAGGTGTGCATTGTGCAACAAAATGACCGACCATGACAAGCGGAACCATTACAAGGCACTGGGGATAAGTCCAGGGGTTTTGCAAGATGAGGAAGAAGCAGCTGCAGTGGACCTTTAGTTTTTTTGTATAAGCCATCAAGATTGTTTGACATTTGTAATAATACGTAATATTTGATGAGATTAGCTTCTTATTATCGAAGACTGGAAGGTTATTTCTGATGGACCCATTCACAGATTAACTTTAAAAAAAAAATTGGCTTGCCCCGTTCGCTACACTATGTAGCGGACGGCGCACCAAAGACGAACATTATTAGGATTGTAAAGTGTCCGCGGCACAATATAGCGGACAGAAAATTGTTGGTATGCCTTCTGTCCGCTACACAATGTAGCGGACGTGTCAAACTCCTATTAATTACCAATCAGAACGGCCTCTCTTTTTCCACCCGTTTCTCTCTCTCTCTCTCTCTGCCTCCAACGTCTCACCCACCCGCGACCCCCTCTACGGCGACCGTCCCCATGGCTTCTGCTTCGGTGAACAGGCAATTCTTCAAGGTCATGGTGCCTGGGTTTCATACCAAACTTGTAGGCATCCCTCTTACTCTGTGTTTTCGTGTGTGTTAATTTTATCTTTGCTTAAAAACTTATCTGTCTTATAATGAATGTGATAGGCCATACCGGTAGCCTTCTGTAGATTGCTTACCACACTTTGGCACGAAGCCACTTGGCTCGAAGCAACTTTAACCAGCAGCAAGGGGTCATGGCTTGTTAAAATCAAGAAGAAGCGCGGCCATGAGCAACTTTATTTCGCAGAGGGTTGGAGTAATTTCTGCGAGCAGCACGACCTCAATGAAGGGGAGTTTGTAATCTTTGAACACAAGGGGCTATTTAGGTTTCAAGTATCCGTGTTTGATCAAAGCACCTGTGAAAAAGTTTTCCCCCAATGTTGAACCCTAAATTTGTGTTAATAAATTTCTGTTAATAATTTTGTGTCTGATAATTTTAGGTTCTTAATTGTGCATTTGAGAATTGTGATGGTCAATTGATGATTTAAGGGTGTCAAATTTTTTATGGAATATCATGCGCTTGAGAATGTTGAGATTGTTTAATCATCTGCTAAAGCACTTATTCCATTGCCAGAAACTACCAACTCGAACAAAGTCTAACCAACAGCTAAAATATACCAACAACTAAAAAAAAATTTTGCCCAATTGTCTGCTACATTGTATAGCGGACAACGCACAACTTCCAAAATTTTTGCACCTGGAGTTACCCCACTGTCCGCTCTAAACTCCAACGCTAAGAAAATCTTTTTAGTGCCCCTTGTGTCCGCTACATTGTGTAGCGGACGGCGCAACAATAACTTTAAACCCAACACTTGAAAAATTTTAACTTCCCCCCACTGTCCGCCACATTGTGTAGCGAACGGCCCAGCAGAAACTCTTAACCCCAACACTTAGAAAATTTTCACTTCCCCCAGTGTCCGCCACATTGTGTAGCGGACGGACCAGCAGAAATTCTTAACCCCAACACTTTGAAAATTTTAACTTCCCCCACTGTCCGCCACATTGTGTAGCGGACGGCCCAGCAGAAACTCTTAACCCCAACACTTAGAAAATTTTCACTTCCCCCACTGTCCGCCACATTGTGTAGCGGACGGCCAGCAGAAACTCTTAACCCCAACACTTAGAAAATTTTCACTCCCCCCACTGTCCGCCACATTGTGTAGCGGATGGCCTAGCAGTAACTCTTAACCCCAACACTTGGAAAATTTTCACTTCCCCCAGTGTCCGCCACATTGTGTAGCGGACGGTCCAGCAGAAACTCTTAACCCCAACACTTAGAAAATTTTCACTTCCCCTAGTGTCCGCCACATTGTGTAGTGGACGGACCAGCAGAAATTCTTAACCCCAACACTTTGAAAATTTTCACTTCCCCCACTGTCCGCCGCATTGTGTAGCGGACGGCCCAGCAGAAACTCTCAACCCCAACACTTAAAAAATTTTCACTTCCCCCACTGTCCGCCACATTGTGTAGCGGACGGCCCAGCAGAAACTTTCAACCCCAACACTTAGAAAATTCTCACTTCCCTGAGTGTCCGCCACATTGTGTAGCGGACGGCCCAACAGTAACTCTTAACCCAACACTTGAAAAATTTTTTGCACTTCCCTACTGTCCGCTACACATTTTCTTTTCCACCTTTCAATCATTCTCAATGAGAGCCAAAAAACCAACTCAAATCAATCAAAATCATCTTCAACGGAAATCAGACAAATCAATCAATCAATAATCTTCAACACAAATCAATGAGAGCTTTCTAAATAATCATGGTTTATTAAAAAATTTGACATTGTAATGGTACAATGTCAACTGGGGGAATCATGTTGGGAGGGATTCTCGGCATTAGCCGGATTTACAATAAACCTAACCGCTCTAGGCCGGCCTTTCCAAGCTATTCTATATCTAAAGGTGTCTACTTCTGCTTGGCTCCACATGGCCGCCTTGAGGCTCTCGGACCGACAAATGTAATCCATGTACATGCAAAGGAAGACGCCGCAGTCCGAAGTGTTACGTTGCTTGGGCCTCCTCTTCTTCAGTCGCAAATCGAGCTTTGGCCGCGCCGGTACAGGGTTACCACGGATACCATTGACCATTGCACAAAATATATTCTGCGAGAAACACAAAACGGCGTAAGACACGAGTTAACATTTATGCCAAGTTACAATAACTGTTAAACAACAATCGTAATATTACCATTGAGTCCAACTGGGCTTTGTACATCTGCAGCACAGGCATGTGGGTGGTATCGTCGTGGAGACTGTCGATCACCGATACGACTTTCTCTTCCGGTTCATAGCAAACCAAGTACCAGTGGCTTTCCCCTAAAAATGGGATTAGAAAAACGTCGGCAACACTTGCGCTCACTGGACTATCCCTAGTAAGATACGCTCGTAGGTTAGCGGACGGTCTCCACTGGCTCAACTTTTTCTTCCGCCTTTGCTCGACCCACTCATGCCATTCAGACACTAGGAGGCTATGAAAAAAGGCATCCACCAAAAAAATGGCCGGGTACCCGTTCAGCCGCTCCCGACCCCTTTCCTTCAGAATCTCCACGTATGTGAAGATGACACCGTTGTCTAACCAACTCCCCGGAGCCAGGGAGGCCATTTCTCCCCACTCGCAAGTGTAATCCATGCCCTCTGGATGATTCACACTATACAACGCTTTGTCCCGGGGGAAGCCGCTAAAATAACGCTCTCTGATTATTTGGCATTTATGCGGCTTTAGGGGCTTCACTGGATGCCCTTTGCGATATTGCCCTCGGGGGTCGACGGGGGGATATTGCACTCCTTCAGGGGGATCGACCGGGGGATATTGCCCTCATTCGGCAATAGATGGTCCTGCCCACGGGACAATGGGCAGTGTCTCCGACAGACTGATGTGTCCGAAACCCCAGTCTTGCGTGACTTGACTCTGAGAGAAGGGTTGGGGTTCCGAGTCCAATAGCAAAGAGAAGGAGGGCGCACTGTAGTCTTCCCACGGCGCTTGAGCCTGGCCCATGGTGCTTGGCGGTCCCCAATCACCACCCATTCCCGGTACAGAGGGACCACCATATCCCTGGCTCACTCCCGAAGTCTGTCCCGAGGGATCGGTGTATCCCTCGCTCACATATGGGGGCTGCCACCCCGGATAACCCATTCCTGGGCTGACGCCGGAAGGCTGGCCCGATGCTTGGTGTAAAAAATTCCCGCAGCCATACGCCAACGCATCAGCCTGTTGGCGAAGCTCCTCGCCCATTGCATCCACCAAATCCTTCCGCTCGCGCAACTTCTGGAAGAAGGCGAACGAGGCATTAACCTACATCCAGAGAGATAATAAATAAGTAACTTCATACACAGTTAGAATCATCAAGTTCAATTAAAGGCACTGGTTGGCCAACTTACCAGATTGTATGCCATGTGCTCATCGATCTGACCCCTAGGGTGGTACTTCTCCCCGCGTTCAAACCTTACTGGAGCTACTCTCCTCCGGGTGATGCGGTAGTACCACCCATTGTACTGTTCGATACTGATCACGGGGTCAGGCTCCGACACAATGGCCGCCAGCGTGTCCTGCCAGGAATCCCAAACCTCAAGTTCTCGTGCGCACAAGTCGTGCGCATTTGCCTTGCCAAACCGTGGGACACCCGGTGGGTTCCTGTTAAGCCTCATATCCGGCGCGCCGGCTGGCAACCCCTGCAGGCACTCAAAATGGCGCATAGCGCGATCTGGCAGCTGCCACTCTGCGACCTCGAAGTGGATCAGGGGTGTGCGTTGCAACCCGGAGAGCGTGAAGACGAACGACTCTCCCACCCGTCGCGCCAAATGTTTGTACGGTGCCCATCGCATCTGGCCAGGAGATAACGAGTCGAGCTCCCCCCGATAGTACGTAATGTTGTGATGGGGATCGTCTCTCCTCTGGTAGTGGCTGTCCTTCCGGCTGTACTCCCAGGCGCACAACCGAGGCCACACATTATCGGTTCCGTCCCTACGCCTGGGTGCGCCGGTAGCAAGGTGTTCATAAGACCACACCTGAGAGCAAAGACAAATTAAATAAAGTATCATCAAATTTTATTGTCAATTCAACCCAAAAAAAAAAAGAAACGAGCACGTAATCAAGAATTGTATGATATACCTGCAATAGCGAGAGACATGCACATATTGCTTTGGAGTCGGGCCTCGTTGCCTTGTGCAATGCTCGGTACAGGTACGCAAGAGTTGCGGCTCCCCAGGCATAATCCCCAACCTCCAGTAGGTTACCCAACAACGGTAAATATTTGACGCTGACGGTATTCTTCGACGTTGTTGGGAACAGAATTGCCCCCATCACCCACAAGAGGAAAGCTTGTGTGTACAGCACAAGCATCTGATCCGTGTAGTTATCCGGCAGAACCTTGTAGGTATCTACCAACCATTTCAACTTGATACCACCAGTGCTAAATTGATCCTGGGGTATCGAAGTAAAGAAGTCCCTAGCGGTCCTCTTATTCGTTGCTTCCGACGGAGGAGCTATTACCGGCCGCCCCGTCACCGGTAACCCTAAGATGAACCCTACATCTTCTAGGGTAATTGTCAGCTCTCCGAGAGGGAAGTGAAACGTATTCGTTTCACTTCTCCACCTTTCAACAAGGGCACCTATTAAGTGCCGGTCAAGTTGTTGAAAGATCTGCCCATGCGTGAAAATCCCAAACCCAATCCCACGCAGTAATCTTTTCTGGGTTCTGTTCAATTTCCAGGCTTTAAAATTATCGGATACTTCTACCGTGTTGAGAAGTGCTCTTTCCTACGAATTAATAAATACAATTTAAGCAAATTAAACGATATACAACGTTCCCAAGAATAACAAAGTTGATAAAATAAGTATCTTACTCCACCATCCCATATGAGCGTACTGATATGGTTTGCTTGGTCGTATAATACGGACGGATCTTCTGGTCCAGGGTTGAAATCCATTTTTCGCAACTGAAATTATGCAAAACGGCAAGGTTGGAAGCGTAAACATTCTCAAACATACAACGCTAGCACAGTCAACGCTAGCATGTGATCAGATAATACTCACATAAGTTCACATGCTGTGTATATGCAATGTACATAGATACAAACAGACACGGAATGGGATTTTACAAGTGAAATCACATGAACAAATAATACGCAATACACACACACACACACACACATATATATATATATATATACATTGACAAACGCTAGCACAATGCACCGCGCACACATTCAAAATCATGCATAAGCCGCGATAACAACTCTAGATTATGAACAAATAAAGGATTGATTTGTGAACTTACGTGATTGATTCGTCGATTAAAGGATTTCTTGAGAAGAAATTGCGCCGATCTACTTGCCAACGCCGCTAGAAGAATTGTGAGAAGAAGGAATGAATAGCAGTTTAGAAGGAATGAATAAGGGTTTCGAAGTAATGAAAGGTAAAAACGGTCCGCTACACTGTCTAGCGGACGGTGTGATAAGGACAAAGTAACAGTCGTGCATCGACAGGACTGATGTGACAACTGATTTGACGGAAACAGTCGTCCGTTAGACAGTGTAGCGGATGACTTTTTGGCTGTCAATGTGGGGCCAAGAAAGCCGTCCGCTACACTGTGTAGCGGACGGGGGAGCAGGGGCAAGATGGTAAAAAGGTCCGTCCGCTACACTGTGTAGCGGACGACTGACAGCGCCGCAAAAATAAGCAATCTGGGTCGTCCATCCCTTCGGGATGGACGGCCAGATCGCGCTAGCAAGATCTCCTATTTTGCTAGCGCTCTCAACGGATCAGCTCCATATATATATATATATATATATATATATATATATATATATATATATATATATATATATATACACACACACACACACACACACACACACACACACACATACACACGACCCCAAATGGGGTTTACCTTGAGCGAGGAGTTTGGAACATATCTCGGCGGGGTACCTTTAACATTATGACCAAGAAGACAAATTTTCCAAAACCTCGTGGATAGAATTCGAGATCGATGTGCTACTTGGAAAGGACTTCTTTTGAATAAAGTAAGGCGAGAAACGCTGATCAAATATGTTTTGAATTCCCTCCTTATATACCATATGCAGGTTTGCCTTTTTCCTGTCCATATCTGCTGTAAAATTGACTCTTTGTTAGGAAACTTCCGGTGGGAAGGCAAAGACAATGATCGTGGTATCCATTGGATCAACTGGAACGCTCTATGTGGCCCACTCAACGGTGGAAGGCTAAATTTCAAGGATATGAGAATGTTCAATATGGCGTTACTCGCCAAGGGGGCATGGAGGATTTGGGTTGACAATAATAGCCTTCTGGCACAGGTCTTCTGCGGAGAGTACTGTACACGCCATGATTTTATTGGATCCCCTTCTACAAGTAACTTCTCCCGAGCATGGCGTGGTATTTTAATTGGAAAGAATGTTCTCAAAGATGGGCTCAGATGACAAGTGGGTAACGGTAAGATGATAAAGTTATGGAACGACTGTTGGATTCCCCAATTCAACTGGCTCCATCAACCTCCAGCCACACGAGATGCTAGTCAATGTCAATTTGTTCGTGATCTTATCGGGAATGGCATTTGGGATTGTTTTAAAATTGATGAACTTTTCCGTCCCGAGCTTGGTCACAAAATCAAGGCCATACATATTCTAAAGCATGATTTTGATGACCAAAAAGTATGGGGAGATACCAAGGATGGTAACTTTACGTTAACATCGGCTTACAACATGTTATTTGCAAGGAAAACCTTAGCTCTGAATCTACTTCCTAAGCCTCCTTCACGGCCGGCTCTGTCACAATCTGACGTCTGGAGGAAAATATGGTAGCTACCAGTGCCGTTGAAGATCAACTTCCAAATCTGGCAAATTCTATGGGATCGCTTACCACTCTATACAAACCTCCGCTGGCTCAACATTATTCCTTGCAATCTTTGCCCGTAATGCAATCTTAATCCGGAGGATATAGGACATGTCCTTATGTCCAGTCCTCTGGTGCGGCCCATTTGGTTTGGCATACCGCTCGGGATCAGAACAGATACTATTGGGGTCTCGTTCAAGGAATGGCTAATTGCTTGGCTAATGGAGAAGCCAAGTTTGCATGGAAATTGGCTAGCTGTCTTATATTTCTTTGTTACCATCTGGATTGTGTGGACTAGTAGAAATAACCTAGTATTCCGTCAAATTCCCTTCAACCCAAACCCTATATTGCAGCAAATTAAATCCATGATTAATTCAATTCACACTTACATGCATAAAATACCTACGTCACCTAGGAATCTACCGCAACCCAACTGCTCACGACAACAAATATCCAACCTCAATAACATACCTGTAGGCATACTATACCTGTAGGTCCAATTAACATTCATATTAACCCATCATCGTGCCCCTGTATCCTACCCCCCCCCCCCCAGATTACCACAATAATCCATGCATATTTTGATCCTTCTCGCTTGGGTTGGGATCGGTCTATCTTGCTACAACAATAGTTTTCGGCGTGGCTCGGCTTCATTTTCCGCTGTGTCGTCGGATTTGTATACAGCTCTCTCATATTGCATTCTTCATACATCTACATGGGCTTTGAAACATAATTTTTTTTCATATTAATGTACTAACAATGTCTTCTTTTCAACTGAACTAGATATCGGGATCTGAGCATATCATTGACACGGTGACAGCTGTTATCTATGACGTTTGCCATATAATTAAGGAATTCCATCATTGTAGTATTGTCAGGAAGAACCCTCATCTAGTGAAGGAAGCCAGAGCTCTAGCTCTTTTTGCTTGCCAGGCCCGATCGACGGGATACCAAGACTGGGTTATTGGCTACCTACAGATAAAACCTGGCCATGATGGAATGGCATAGATACTTATGGTGCTTACTGTTTTTGTATTACCGTGCTTTTTTATTATCTGTTGTATGGTCCTAAGGCCGGTATCTTCTGCACTTTTGAACTATGAAACTTTTCATATCAATGCAATTTTCTTATTACCAAAAAAAACAAAAAAAGGAAAGCGTTTGTCGAACCTAGGCCAAATAGAACCCATACATTGAGCTTCAAGGAATTGGATTGAGGTAACTCGTTGGTTCAAGTGAGAAGCTCCCATTCTTGTGATTCATGGAGAATATGTTGGTCCCTTCCCAATAGGTCGCTGATTTTCTGTTACATTACCCGACAACCGCAGACAACAACCACAGCGTCTAGTTGAAGAAGTACCTTCTTGAAACCCATCTCCCATGCAAACTGGAACCCTTATTGTCGCCACCATGTTAGTAGCAGAACCTAAGGCAATTTATCACTACATATGCCATTTCATTGAAACGAGAATGAGCCAAACTCTGCGTCAGTGTTTGAAACTCCGCGTCAGAGTCTGAAACTCCACAATTGCTCAATATTTTGCTGACTGACGTGATGCTCTAGTGTGTAAAATTCTTTTGCAAGGATCTCTCTTCAGACAAAACTTGGACATAGCGGTTGTGTACCTCCAATATCTGGTGAGGCCGTTGCCCCACTTTTGTGGTTCCTTCGCTATACAGTAGTCCGGTGGAAATATCGACGACGACGAAATTGAACATATTCAGCTGCCGTCTGCAAATATAACTCCAGAAACTCCGCATTCGTTGACCGAGAGAGAGAGAGAGAGAGAGAGAGAGAGAGAGAGAGAGAGACTTCACAAAGCATTACCATTAAATAAATAAGTAATATGACTCCGGTTTTACCTCGACACCGGCTGCAGGTAACACATACATTCCTGAAAACATTAATTTGTAATTCATTAAATCCTACAACTGCATAGGGAAGCCTGGTACCCTAGTTCTACTTGTTCCGACAGGTCAGAAGCATGAAGATATGTACAATCGCAACTACAAAACATCAAACAATGTCCACCTCCACTGCCTCCTCGTCAAGCCCGTCAACATCTACATTCTCATTACCGCCCTCATACTGCAAGCAAAGTCAAATTGCTATCACAAAAATAAGATCCAATAACCAATAACATGCCTTTTTACTTTTTTCTTAACACCACCGCCAATATCTAAGAATAGTGGCAAGAATATATACTATCCACAATTTAATGCTCAAACCTTATCAAACCTGTGAATAAGTGTTCCGAGGCAATGGAGGAGGTGGTGGCAGCGGCAAACCAGGGAAACGATATGCAACTCCATTCTCAAATTGTAGTTCATGCATCTCAACCTTTTCATCCATTTCAACAACTTCAACCACCTCGTCTGCAGCATGAGCAGCCATGCTGGTTGATGGCAACAAAGTGCCTGACTCAGGGCCCTTCAGCTGCAAATTTTTAGAATAAAATCTTGAACTTGTTTCCCATCTATATAATTCAACAAAAACAACACAAACAAGTGTACACTTGTGGAGCAAATTCTTTTTTGAAGCAACTGTTCGCTGAGTACTCAGGACATCCAAGAATGGAAGAACCTTTCCATAAAGTAATTACCTAACAGGGCCATAAAATCTTTTTCTCTTGTTTCTCTTTTTCGGTAAGCAAAGAAAAAAGGCAAAAATTCTGTTTCCAGGACGTGATTTGGGGTCTTCTGCACAATCTAGATGGAATTGGAAACTTGATAAAAAACCAAAAAAAAAAAGCAACTTAAAAAACTTTCAGCGCCAGCATTCAGGGCCCTAAAATGCGGTTTTCGGTCAAAAATGCAATCAGCATACCACAATGCCTGTATTCCCTGAAAGTCTAATTCCAGTTAAATAGCACAAATACATGATTAAGGCATCTGTTAAAGCCTGAATAAAAATGCTCTTCCTCCAAAAGAAATACAAAGGGTGTTCTATATAAAACAGAGCGGGAATCTTTTCTTTCTGAATGTCGAATATGACACCACGTAGATCTCTACACTTCAAATGTTATTACTGCTATGTCCTATTCTTTGAAAGAATACATGCAAATTTTTTGTCTTGAAGCAGGGATATCCCAAAACACAGATGCAAATGTATATTTAGTCCGTACAAAGAGATCAATAATTGTGAAACTAATATAGCAGTAAAATAAACCACCGATATAGGAAGAACGTACAAAGAAAGTACCTTGTCTTCAGAGGTTGCACTAGTAGAAACCTTCTTTCCCCTTTTAGGCTTGTCTTCCATGGTTGAGGGCCTAACACCATTGTTTCCATTACCCATTGCCTCAGCTTCCTTATGATTGTTAGACTGAGCACGATGCAAATCCCAACGAGAAAGCTTATCAGCTCTGACTGCTCCCGTCACAAACCCTTCACCTTTCATGGGATTTGCTGATGCACCACAAAGAATTCAGTATGGAAAAAATGTTCTATGCAATATTTTATGCAAATCTCACTAGAGACCAATAAGACAGAATCATCAACCATCTAAGCCTTAATTGAGCTAGAAAAACTTGTAACGTCAAAGAAGTTACATGGACCCAATTTATGCCTCTAAGACAAAATGGGCGGTGGGGAATCTTAGATGAACAACACAACAATGATACTGCAAATAATACTTTCTCAATATGGTTTTCAGTAAATTCTTGCTTTAAGATTTCAAATATCTCAGAATGAAAACCTCTTTTGAAAAGTGAAAGCTCAGGTGAACCCTTAAAGTTTGTCAAGCCAATACCCAGAAAGATGACATCTCAAGGAGATATCAACGCAGACCAACGCTAGTAATTCAAAGAAAATGGACATTTTGTAGTCGAGAAAAAGGTACCAGCATTTCACCATAAGCACAATGTTTAAACCAAATGCTAGGGGGGTTGGACTGCCCACAAGACAAACATTTGATCTTCGCATTTTAATTGTATGCTTAGCACCAGAGCCTTCAATGATGGAACACAATGACCCCTACTAAGATACGGAGGTCATCTACTTGAGTTTTCATAGTGGGCTAGGAAAGGGAGGGGAAAGACATGGTCTCTGTTCTCAATGAAACACACATCCGTATCATGACAATCAGAGATGTGCTAAAAAATGCTTTATTGGAGCCTGGTAGCTATACTATTGTGCCTACATAGAGAAATCTCGGAGTTGATGCCTTTGCACTTTTTCTCGACAGATCAGGAGAACTCCTGAATACCATGCGTAATGCCAGAAAGTAAGGTTATAGCATTAGATTCTCAACTTTTAGATTTCATACTTTCAGAAAACAAAACTCCAGAAAGTGGAGGAAAACTGCTGACATAATTTTAGGTACTACTTCGTTTCAATTCTTCTTCAGCAGCAACAAGGCATTAGGGCTGACGTCTCCAACCTACTTTGAACTAGGTACTTATGTTGAAGAACGGTATATTATGTGGGGAAAAAATGTACTTTTTATTCCAGATAAACCATGGAGCTTAGTTGACAATCCCTTTTGATTTACTAAGTAATTTACTACCTTGTTTTGGATTTTCATCCGCTTCCATTTGGTGGCCCCGAAGCCTTTTCCTTCTTGGAGAGGCAATCTTTTGGAGCTCGTACCTGGGACTTGATGCATGATTACCATAAGTCTCCCCCTCACTTAAAATATGGATACTTGCCTCTTCTCCATTTAAACCAGGTCGAGTAACATCAGAACCAAGCTGCTCCCCAAGCTTCTGAAGCCGAGCTTGCGAGCTACAAAAACCAATATATGGCATGAAGCATAGAACCTCATCTTACCTGGTCAAAAATCAGGAAGACGGGAAAAGGGAAGCAAAACAGAAACAATATTTGCCTCTTTAGTTCATCGTGTATCCTTGAGTGCTGATTATGTGCCTTAATGAACTTCTTGATTTTTGAAGAAATCCTGGATCATGGAAAATGAAACCAAAAACCCAGAATAATGGGTTTGAGTAAGACATGCCCTTAGGAAAAGCTATGTGTTGGTGATTAAATATCTGGAGATTCAACTGAACCTGTGAAATACCTTTTACATTCCTCTTTCTCTTTGCCCAATTGCATCTCAAGCTCTTGAATTCTAGAAGTTACGTTATCTGCTTCTTGAATCCTCTCCTCAAGGCAAAACTTTGGACAACCACAAATATAAAGTCAATGAATATGCATATGAACAAATAACAATGATGACTCATCACAAATAAGGACCTAACTACTATTGGTAATATTGCTTCCTCATTCCAATTATGAACCAGATACTCTACATGTTCTTTACTCCATGATTCCATGATATTCACTAGTAATATAAGTGCAGGGCTGCTGTGCTTAGAAAAAAATTTAAGCAGGAAAAAAGAATTTATCGAGTTTTAGAAAAGGAAATGCAAGAAAAAGAGGCATTTCAATTCAAGTGGGAAACTTGTTAGTTAAGTTTGGGGTGGGCTGCATTGAATAGATAAAAGGGGTGTTATGCAAGCATGAGCCCCGTTGAATAAAGTAGCAACCCCTTTCAAGCCAACGGAAAAAATTACCTTAGAAGCAAAGTTTGAAGCATCTAAACATCAAATTTAATTCTTATAAATGAGACAACTTTGAGTCGCAAAGCCATATCCAGAAGCAAATGTACTGTCATCATCCCTCTTTTTATTTCCACCCCATAAAATCAAATCACGTTTATTTAACAGCTCCACTAATGTTATCTTTGAAGCATGCTAAGCAGGAAAATTGCAGCCTCTTAACAAATATCTCCATGTTATATAATGCCAGCATATCTCTCGTCAACATAACAAACATGCAAATGAAAGAATTGACTAGCTTTTTAATGGACTATGTCAGACCAAGTCAGGTAGTTATCAACTTCTATAATATTCCACTATCCTAATATCACTACATCGCACGACACCACCTCTGCTTACTAAGTTAGTGAGCATTATGCCAGAGTTACTTTCCTTTTGACAAATGAAGGTACGAATACCTACTGCAGTCGATGGAAAAAAGAGTTTCATCAGACTTGACCTCATCAGTAGAACATAAAAGTATGCAAACATAAGGCTTTAAGTTTAGCCAGCCACAACACTAAGTCAAGCAGCACAACAAAAGGTAGGCAAAAAACAAGGTTTTGAGTCTAGCCAGCCACAACACTAACCCAAACAGCCAGAAAAAACATAGAAACAAACAACTCATACTGTAACTTGTCAACAATAACCTGCAGCCAATGCAAATATAGGACTAACCTCCAACTGATGTTTATGATTGTCCAGCTTGTCGATTTCAGACTGCATTTGCCTTAACTGTTCATATACAAAGGGAAAGGAAAGCTATACAAGTTATAGACGAAGGTAAAAGAAGAAGTGGGAACACCATCTAAAAAAGAGTTCGAGTTTTGAATATATAGAAATCGATTCCAGGTGCCCACCTGCTCATTAAGAACATATTTGGAACCAGAGGATGCAGGCATTTTCTCTTTAAACTGATCTTCGGCCCCGTCTGAAGCTTTCAAACTTCCAGAAAAATCACTTTCACCATCCAACTGTTGCTTCCTCCGGCGTTTCCTGTCACTGAACACGTAGTATTACTCAGATATGAGTAATAAAAATTATCGAGACACTAAGATGGCCCAAAAAAATGGGGAAGATTAACGGAGATTTCTACTTCTAGATGTAGAAGTCCCTGCCACTAAAATAACAAGATATTGCTAAATTAATCAGCGGAAAGTAGCCACATTGTATGAAACCATATGAACGACTTGGGGCTCGCTTGTGTAGAATCTTTTCTAGTCCAGAAACAAATATATATGGATTCTTTTTCTGTTAAAACAAGGTAGAAATGTGCTTGACACTCCATCACACTACACTTTCGTAGTTTCATCATTAGTTGAACGAAGTGGGAGCAAGAGTGGGGATGCAAGAGCGTAAGAACCAAGGAGAATCCGAGTTTAAAGCGGCTTTGTCAAATAAATATTTTTCATATTTTTACGCAATTAATAATCTATATTATGTATTTCATATGCAATGAGTATACAGGCATATATACATATGAAATGTCGTTTACGTAAGATTATTAGTACCCAGATGCTCTACGCTTTCGTTCAGCAGAAAATAATATATTTTGCGTGTAGTACTTGCGCAAAGCTTTTTCACTGATAGAACAGTTACAAAAGAGCCTGACGCGGCCACCCCACAGCCATGTATCCTTTAACGAAAGGACTATGAAAGACCCACTCCCACATGCTCTCTGTCACCCAGCAAAGCGCAAGCCCCAGTAAAAACATCAGAACCAAGAATCTTCCCTCCGTCCCTCCCCCCACTCCCTCCCTCCTTCCCGATTATGTTTTATCTAATTCACTTATTCTAAACTACGATTCATATTTTTCATAGAGAAATCTCTGATCAAGGATAGAACAAGATCCATTTTGGGACCCTGCAAAACCACTCTTTTTCCTATTCATCTCCATCCATCCATCCCTCACACTCCTGATCATGTGTGTGCTCGCACGCGTGCAAACACATTGTCTCTCACTATCCCTCACAAAAGGTTTTGCATACCACCCTCCCTATCTCCGCTATCTCTCACACACATTCTGCATACCACAACCTAGAGAAGCAATCTGTCAAAATTTATCCATTGAGAGTGAACCAACTAGAGATGGCCCACTTCTCGAAAAGACGATCCCTCTATCACCACTATTACCAACATCTCCACTAAATGTGCCGTTGTTAACGCGCAAAATAATAACCAAAATTGCACCCTTGATTCGGCATCAACACCACAAAGCCAATGCAAAATTACAAACCCCTGGTTAGCAATCCAAGGGTCTAAAGAATTCTCATCAGCGAAGTAGAAACTGTAGTTTGACTTATGAGGTTGTGGGCAAGCTTCGACCTGACAAAAAGTTACCAGTGGCATATTAAATTTGGTTACTCATATGGTGGTGGCCCAAGTAGAAACTTGTCAGGCTGTTTACCATGAAGTCTTTTACATCATCCTCTGTGGATGCCGGATTAATGAAAGCACTTACTAGTTTACGTACGAACTTGTGGATGGAAGAAATGCCTTCAGAGAGGTTAACATATGATGATTGATAACCACTTAGGCAAAACCATTTCCCACCAATGTAAGGGTTGCACAAAGATGGCTCCATCCTCTCTAAGAAAGGGTTGTACAAAGATGGCTCCACCCTTATCAAAGAACAGAAAGAAATGCACTTCAAAACCAAAAGTGAGAGTGAAGTCAGCTTCCAATTACAAGGATTCCATGGAAAGATCCCATTACTCCAAGGTTTTCTACAATTTTAAGGTTTCATGTAAAGCCCAAAATTCTTCAGACAATGTCACCCCAGAATATTGGCGTGCCACTCAGAAGTTTGAGCCAGTCAAGACTTTACAATGATAAAAATAACAAGCTAAAGATACAAATGAGATATGGGAAAAAAGGCTTTGAAATGACGCCTGGCAGTCAGACCCTACAGGCCAAGTGAAAAGGGTTCTGGTTAACTGCTGAGTGTAGAGACCCCCTCCTCCCACCTCCCACCCTCACCCCTTCACATGAGATCATGAGATATTGTCTACATACACACACGCAGGCGTAATCAAATCTTGACAAGATACCGAGAAAGATACTAAAATTACCTCTTTTCAACTGGGGATCTGGGAGGACTGTATCCTGTAGACATAAAAATAGAATTAAACACAAACATGCAAGGACAAGGGATCTTACTAAAAGGCGAAAAAGGAAAAATCACCAATAGCATAGAAAGAAGAAATGGGACTAACAATAGAAATCACCAATGACCTATTCTTATTTGCTTAGTTGTTAAGAAAAATCTCTAAGCAAGATGAGGAAAAGCGAGAATGGAAAAAAAACATTTCAGTAGTTAGAATGTTGAACAACAGAGATAAACAATCCTCAATTAATCCAGTTATGGAGAAAATTAAAGAAAAGCAAAACAACAAAGTGTAAGGATGCAATCTCTGACCTTGAGATGCGTATCGGCTTCTTGCATTTTTGCCTGGGGAATACCTTCGTGGTGAAGAAGCCCTTCTACCGATCTTCTCTCTCAAGTCACGACCTCGATAGTCCTGCCTTCCTGCAACAAGCAATGAAGGACAGCATTGTTCGTTTACTCGAAAGACGAAGTATGCAGAGAGGCAACAATCAACAACGAAACTAGGCTTACCCTTACATGGAACAACATGAGTAACATATAATGAACAATTATAGTGCCTTCTTGCAAGTTCCAAAGGGTCCATAGAAAATACAGCTTCATAAAATGAATAGATATAGATAGATCCGTGTTTGAGCTTATAAAATTGAGAAAACCCTTCGTATACCATAGAAGCAACTGATATAAGATGGTAGATATCCTTCTCTTCTTGAGCAATAAGATTGTAATGCAATACAGGTTCCTTCTCGATGCCACATCAAAATGGAATGATAATCCATCCCATATGCAATATATTGACCTTTTCTGACAGCGTTTCCATCCAAGAGATTCCTTTGCAGGAAATTTTCAAGAAGAAGACATGAAGGAGTTGCCACATACTCCACCAATATCATAGCTGCCGAACTTACTAAGAAAGAGTTATGTTTGAACGCAGAGGCTGTGAACTATGTACTACAGGGGCAACAACGGCCACAAAAAAATAAATTTGACTCCTCAAGGAGCACTGCTGTTTCATAGATGCACTAGGATAAACCAAGATGAAATTCGCCAAGAAACAACCACAAGCAGCACACATAAACCAGCACAATCCCCTCCGACAGAGAAATACTAAACCTGTCAGTTATATGCAGTAATTGTAAATTAATGGAACACCCGACCTGCTAATATATCAATGTCTTCATGTGACAATATCATCGACCAAGCAATTAGTAACCTTTGGATTCTGTCCGACTATGCTTCATAGACTGTTATGATACACGCACTTGGGCCGTATTTTGCACCCTTACATGAACCTAATAGAGCTACAATAGTCTGATGCAATTATACAGCAGCCTAATCTGCATTGCAAACTGGAAAGTGTGTAGGCACAGATTTTAGTATTAGGATCAACGGATATAAAAGAGACATGCTAAAGGTATCGCAAATGTGCAAAAAACAGGCTAAAGAGCCATTGCATGATGGGAAAATGAGATCAATATAGTAGCTCTAAAATGGAACTGAGCCTGAGTAATTGAAACCCTAGCTTGTTAGGCTAAATGGATTAAATTTCTTGAATCTAATTTTAAGTAAACTGTGTAATGAAATGACTAAATTGTCCTTAATCAAGTCATATGTTCCTCAAGGTTAATCTAAAAATATCAGCAACAACACAAACAGGGAAAATTATCCTAGTGGACAGATAAGGCGGATACTCCCTAGAAACCAAACACAAAAGGTACCCAACGTAATAGTGCAATATAATTCGACCACAAATCGAGGGCAAAGTGGATTCAGTTCGGGGATAATCAAAACAGATGCAACCTTATTTTTTTCCTCTCCTATAAACACTGCACTGGAGCGATATTGTTGCTCTATATAAATCTCCACAACAAGCTCCTCTGTATCCTTGCGGTAAGCATATTCAAATGCAAACCACAAACCAAAATAAATCGCCACAAATTCCATTACAGGTAGGAGTCAACATAGGTTTGACCCGAAACACAGCAATAAGCTTAGGACGGCATATATCACCAGACTACTACGATAAACACAAGAGTACAAGTTTCAGGCTAAATTGTTACGGCATGAACTACCAAGCGGCAAAACTGAAGATTACAAGAGAGTAGTAAAAAGGGCATGATTTGGAGCCAAAGGTTACCATTGAAGGAAGCAGAAGAGAAGCGGCGGAGCTCCGCGTCGCCGTGGGCGAAGGAGCAGGTTTCGCGAGGGCAGTGACCTTTGCGATACAGCGAGCATAACTTGGTCTTGTACAGCTTCCCTTCCACCATCTCGTCGAGACCGCAAAATCACGTTGAGAGGAGCAAAATTTGCACCGAGAAGTTAATCGGCGGTGGCGTTTACAGAATGTGCGCGATCAGAATGAGGCGCGGTAACGAGCCCTAGGTCGTGAATTGATGGAGCGCAACAAAATGCTCCTTCGACAGCAAATTACAAGTTAGGTCCTTCTAATTACGGGAGAAGTTCTCACGTAGTACTCTCCATCGGTTCGCTATTCGCGCGCGGCCTCTGTTCTTGTAGTTCTCACGTGTAGATGTGGTCAAGATCCAGATGTCACCGATAATAATTACCGTTAAAATTTGATGTTGCGGTACTGAAATTAACATCGAGGTAAAAGCCTTCGTCGGTCCATGCAACATATTTTTTTTTGCTCCTTTACTAGTCGTAAGTAGATAGATAGTTAAAATACAGTATACAATATCTGCCCTATGGCTCTCTGACATTCATCTCCACGTAGTAGCCATGGCTTTAGCGACAAGACCGTCGTTAACTTTCTCTGTCTTGTTTGATTCCTCGGATCACACTCTCTTTGGCTTCCGTTGCAAACTCGAATCAAATTGCCTCCATTTTTCTTTGTTCACTGATAAGTTAAAATTATATATCCTCCGCTCCATGGCCTCCGACCAATCCGAACTTGCCCATCACTCCGATTGCTTTTGTCCAACCATGTGTCTTATTTGACCAAGCTTCTGAGTGCGCAACATGACGAGTTGCTAGGTCACTCACTTCACACACATCTAATCTTCATCGTCCAAGAGTTCAACAAACAACCCAACACAACGAACTAATACAACCAGAGAAACATTCCTTAGACAAGCGCCGCAACCATAGTCAATCAGAATAGGTTCACTTTATAGAACGAGAACCGTGTGGGAGACAAAGAAGTGTCGCAGCCACCAGTTCAGCGTCGAAGCAATGACATTATTAAAACCTTGTGCCCAAGACTCATTAATGAGATATAAACGAATGTGCACCACCACCAAAAACACAACTAAATGTATTGCAAATTACACTATTATAAGAGGGGAACATATATATATATATATATATATACAAGCAGGAAGAATTGAACGCATAACGTTGCACAACGACAGCTCTGATTTCATGCTAAAGCTCGGAGTCAAACTAAAAAATATGTTCAATAGCGTATACCTTAGGGCAATTCACCATTTAATGTGGTATTAGAGTTCGTTGTTGTGCAAAAAGTCTTATTTCGATTCTTCTAACTTGTAATAAGCCCCATTTACTTACTTCATTTAACTATATTTATTTATTTGTACTCCGCAGGTGTCGATGCAACTTATGACCTCATATGAGTGTTAATGCAATGATGTTTGTACGTTGCACTGATTACCCTTGATGTCATCATCGTGAGAATCCACTGTTTGTGGTAGTAGCATATGCATTAGGTGAAGAGTGAATTAGTTTGAGGAAGATTGTCCCACCATACAACAACAGAGACAACCGTGCCGGTGAAACAATTTTAGCAGGTTACATTCTTTGAGATAACAACTACATAACTATGTTGACGGGGACATAATATAGTTGGCATAATTCTCATACATTAGTAACCTAGTTGCCTTGGCAACTGAGTATCCTATTTCCTCTTGCAGCCTTTTTTCTTTTGTTATTAAGAAAAAAAAAAAAAACCATCACTCCGCTCCGTGGGGTTAATATTTTCTCCATTTTTCATTATCAAATGTTTTAAAGGTTATTTTAAAAGAGGTCTTTTCATATAAATTCAAAAAATGTGTAACAACTATTTTGTATACATTTTTGAGAACTATCAAAATATTGTAGGCAGCCCTCTCTCTCTTGTCATAAAGTTAACCTCTACAACCATGGACAGGGAAGCTCGTAGACACGCCCACAATGCGTATGAATCCCAATTTCTCTAATGGTTGAATACATAATAACACCTTTACCGGAAGGGACCAAGAGATGCCAGTTCTCAGTCTCGTACTTGGCAGTCTTAAGTAGAATGGAAAGGAAGAGAAGAGTTAGAGACAATAACTCAACTAAGACACTTCAATGCAGGTCTACCATCACAAAACCTTGAACTATACTCGACACGGTATAGTTTCTTCCTAGAGGCATCTTACAGGCATGCGAGTTAGAGATGTCAAACGGGCCGGGCTTGGGCCGCCCGGCCCGGGCCCATCGGGCTCGAAGCGAAACCGGGCCGGGGCCGGGCCAAGGGGGCTGCCATCCGGGCCGGGCCGGCCGAGGAGAAATTCTAGGCCCTGGGCCTAATTTCTAGGGCCGGGCTTGGGCCGGCCCGGGCCCTTTTTTATTATTTTTTTTAATTTTCTTGTTATTCAATTTTAAATTTCATCTTTAGGCATGTCCAATTTTCAAATTTTGACAAATTTAATTTTTATCCTTTTATTTCATTATATGTAATATTCATATATATGTATGTATGTATGTATAGATATATTTATTTGTCTCTCATTTTATTTTTTGCTATATGTTAAATCTTTTCTTACTCTTCTTGGTGATCTTTATTAATAAAATCTGAACACATAACAATTATTACTATTTAAGAGAGACTATTTCTACTATTTGATATTTTACTTCAAACTAATTGGCCGAAAATTTGGGATTGATACATGTTAATTCCCGAGACGATCTTAAGTAATAAGTATAGAAAAATAAATGTGTTCATAGGCCCTCCTCCTTTTATCCGGGCTTGGGACCGGCTGCTTGTAAACAAACAGGCGAAGTTACCTATTTTTTTATATATACGAAAAAATATATATCTTGCTTGTAAAAATTTATTTTATATATATGGAAAAAAAAGTATATTTTGTGAAAAAATTTATTCTTAAAACTTAAGAGAAGGAAAATAAAAAGAAATTACCTAATCATCCGGAAGTACTTCAATATCCGAGTCACTGCTCTTCCTATCATCAATCGGTTTATCTTGCTCGCGGTATTTCGCATCAAGATAATCCTTCCAACATACACATAGCTCGAGCGACTCGGGGTTAAGACGACTCCTCCTGTCATCCAAAACCCTCCCGCTGGCTGAAAATGCCGACTCTGAAGCAACCGTGGAGGCTTGCACTGGCAGTACATCCCGTGCAATTTGGGATAAAGTTTTATACATGTTTTGATTTTGTTTCCAAAAATTTAACAAATTAAAATTAACCTGTTCTTGCATTGATAAATCAGAATAATGATCAGTATTTGCATATACACCAATCTCATTAAAAGAGGAAAAAGTAGACGAACCTGCCGAATTAGAAGTACCTTCACCTGGTAGTTGTCTTGCTACTAGATGTTCAAAGCCCTTAAGGTATGGCGCATAATACCTCTCAACAGTGGATGATGTAGCTCGCCCGCGCACGTCAGCAGAATTACGATAGAGGTTGAACAATTCCTCAAACCTCTTGCTCACTTTTGCTGTGAGTGCGGTTGTCTCCTCTGCTGTGTAGCACATTAATTTCGATATCTCTTGTATCGAGGCGTTCACGCCATGCAACTTTAACCTAGGATCTAAACAAGTAGCCACAGCAAAAATAACAGGCAGTCTACTCCAATATTTATTAAACTTTTCATCCATCACTTTTACTATTTCCCTAAAGGGTCCTATATATCTCCATTTTGTTAACATTGTAGCCATCTTGAGAATTTCTATTACAGCGAGAGGAGAGGTGGGATAGTACGTACCAGACAATAAATTGGTAGACGTGTAGAATACCTCCAAAAATTCAGCTAGGTATGTGGCCATCTGCCATTCCTCTTGAGTTGGCAAGCCGGCTGGGAACTGGGTTAGTAGAAAATGCGTATAGACTTCTCGGTATGCCAGAATGTGTAAAAGCATATGGTATGTAGAGTTCCACCTGTGGACCACATCTGTAACTGCTCTCCTGCGAGGCATATTATATTCAACACACAACGTTTTAAATTGTTGTGTTCTCGGACTCGAGCTATTAACATACGCTGTCATACCCCTCATTTTGACAAGAATATCTCCTGCAGCAGCTAAACCATCTTGAACAATTAAATTAATTATATGACAAACACAACGAACATGAAATAATTGACCAGAAAGTACAGGTTTGAGGCTCTCCTTTAAAGCATCAACAGCAGCTGTATTGTTAGAAGCATTATCAAAACTAATACTCATAATCTTATCCTTTAATTTAAATGTGGTACATGCTTTTAATATAAGAGTAGCAATGTTCATTCCATCATGCGGAAAAGGAAAGAGCTCGAAAGCGATGATTCTCTTGTGCATAACCCAATCTGCATCAATCCAATGAGCGGTCACACAAGAATAACTAACAAAAGTAAATGGAGATTGCCAAATATCAGAAGTAAGACTAACTTTACCGTTAAATTTATCGAAATAATCGATAAGGCGTGCTTTAGCAGCATTGTACTGTCGGAGTGCATCGGATCTAGTTGTGTTTCTATGAACCTTTTTGTACAAAGGTTGAACGTATGTGTTCATATATCTAGAGTGCTTAGGATTATCGGCAAAAGAAAAGGCTTGTTCATCGTGAATAACAAATTCAGCGAGACCGTCTCTTTGCTCTCGCTGATTATAAACAAATAACTTACCGTCAAAAGATAACTGCGTTTGGGTAGGTTCGACGTGGCCTTGTCGAGGTGCACACTGAGGGTAATGCCTGTTAAGATGTCCATTACCACTACCAGACGAAAATAATTTAGCACAGTACTTACATCGAGCTTTTCGGATGCCGTCCACCGTAACTACATCGAAATGATTCCAACACTCGGCTTTCTTTTTTTCCCCTTTTGGACTTCTGGCTCATTACCGGAGGCATTGCTCGGCCCTTCTTCATCATGACCAGGCATAGGGTTGAGATTATGCCACGGAGTAGTAGCTTCGCCAACCGAGCTGCGTCCTTGACTATAATGCGGGGGGTCTTCATCAGGCGTGTATTCAAAATCTGGAATGTTTTGATTGAACTCCCAATTGGCTTGGGTATCTATCATACAGCCTGTACTCATTCGTCCAGGAACGAATGGTTGTGTTGGTGCTTGGATTGGTGTTTGTGATGGCCGTGGCGCTGGCGCTTGTGCTTGCGATGATGATGATGTTTTTCGTGATGATGATCCACGCCTCAGTTTCTTCAATAATCCAGCCATATTTCACGCTAAACTTTTTTACTAGATTAGAAATCAAAATTTGTAAGAGTAACTAAATACACAAGTATAAGAGTAGTAATAAGAAATAACAATTAAAAGAATGAACGAGTAACAAATATTAATCACTGAGGGTAATTCTGATCCAATTGGAGAGAGTTAGTAATTAAAAAGCATTTAGTAATAGTAATTAATAAATAAAAATTCACTAATTACTAATTACTAGACAAAAGAATTAGAGAGTAACAAATTAATAAGAGTAGTAGTTAGTAATTAGAATTTAGTAAGAGTAGTAATTAATAAACAAGAGTACTAATTAGTAAATACTAGTAGTAATTAGTAAGAGTAGTAATTGGAGAGGAAAATAGTAGCAAAGCTTGTAGAAATATAGAATGTTTAGATAAGAGAGAGTAAGAAGATTGGTGTGAAAAATTAGAGAGAAATGGTGTGAATTTATAGATTTTAGAAACTTCACAAAAGACCAAAATACCCCTAAAAACTATCCGTTTATAGTTGTTGGGAAGGGTAAGAGTGTAAAAACCTTTAAAGGAGTTGGAAAAATTAAATTAGACTAAAATACCCCCCAAACTAGCCGTTATATTGCTGTTGGGGGGGTAAAAGTGGAATTTTGGGGGAATATATCCGTTGGAGGAAAAGGGGGAAAAACAAAAAATTCAAACAGGTGGGGCCGGAACTGGGCCGGATAACCGGGCCACACCCGGGCCAGTCCCGGGCCTATTTTCGGGCCGGGCCTGGCCCGGGCTTTTTCCCAGATTTTGTCGGCCTGGTCCAAGCCCAGGCCCTAAGCCCAATTCCTCCGGGCCGGCCCGGGCTTTTTCGGGCCGGGTCGGGCTGGGCCGCCGGGCCCGTTTGACAACTCTAATGCGAGTTCCGTGGTAATGTGACACGATCACATGGTATGCTGTGTGAAGTGAGAGTTAAAATTACGGGATATATAATATTAGAAACTATATCATTACTGGTGCTTTATTATGGCAGTGTCACAGTCCGCATATTTTTGTGCTGCAACAACATGATCATGAGACTTCATGACACTCGCAACTTACTTGTAAAATAGTGTAATGAACAGTCACATCTTATACAAATCAACACCATTCCTCTAGAAGTACATTGGTATCAGCCTTGCATAAGACTTTGCCCAGGCATAGCCATGACTTTTGATGAATAACAAAATTATATATGACCTTACAAGACTAAGCACAACAATCTTCTCAATATTGTCACGTACGCGTGCTAAAAGCGCCTTGATGCCACATCACTTTGCACTCAGTGCACTAACGTGTCCCTCATCGCGCCCTCATCGTGCTGTGCAAGCATATCTAGCACTTTGTGCTCACGGTCTCCCTACTTCATCATTGTACACTGTGTATATGTGAATGCACATCAATAACGTGTTCTTCGTGCCAACAACGTGTTAGCATGCCTAGGGTCACGCCTATCATGCACAAAAGCATAATTGCTTGTTCAACTCAGCTCCGAGCCTTGCTTCACTTGTCATCATGTGGTCATCATGAAGAATATCTTAGCTAACCTTAGAACCATGGTAACTGCACTACATGCCAACCCATACACGGAGCTAGACACGCTGCCGCCATGCATGTCACTAATGTCAACCATCCGGTGAACGTGTCAAATCCAAGATGACGCGCACCATGACACACGACTTGTAAGCACACCAGTAGGCAATAGCCCAGTCCATCATGATGTATACTGCCCATATGATTTAGTATAGTTCAGGGCATAATGGGTGCATGAAGCTTATGACTGTGCATTATCGGTCAGTGCCCACCGGAAAGGTATTTCCCGTCTGAGAGCCCTCGAGTTTGTCTATACTACTTTTAAGGGTTCCTTAAATTTCCTCGGGTCACTTGCTTTATGCAAACTTGAGAGCACATGGGCTAGTGGAGTTAGGGCTCGCACACACCATCCTTCCTCTGATTAGAGCAATTCTTAACGAGACAATAATATACGTTCTTTTGCTGGAACAATCATAATGCTCATTTTTTACTGCATGCATCTTGAAGTTACATTCCATAAAGCTTCGTGTTCTCGTAATAGTTCACCCTATACGATCTCCATTCAATGTTTGCAACCATCCATTCGACACACATTTACAAAATTGTCGCTACAAATAATTTTGGCCCAAGAAGTACACCGATTTCATCCCCTGCATGTGTTGTGCAAAGATTGAAACTCGATTACAGGTGCTTTTGAATGAGACCTATTTTTCACATGCTTGGCAACCCTTGGATTGGCATATCTCAAATTGGCTTCTTGTATGTTCAACAAATAAAACTTGCGCCTTATAATGAGCCACCACATTGTAACACTTACTTAACTTAATGGCATCACAATTGCCTTCATGCACTTGGCCTAAGACCCACATGTCTTTAGATTCACCTAAAATGTTGGCTCGTTCGTTTAGCATTTTTATTTTGTGCTTTTCTAATGATGACAAAAAAGATTTATTTTCTTGTGTAATTGTATTGTTTTTTGTTTCTATTTTGAAAATCAACACTCATACAATGACAAATGCGAAAACTTTGTTCCAACCAGGCTTTACCCAGTCTTAGAAAAAAGCTAAAGTACAAATACTGTTCATGTACCCTTTTGACACCATCACATTACTGCTTCTTCACACTCTCTCGTCATAACAGCAATTGTGCCACCACGAAGAACCATATCCCTAATCGCGGCCACGCACCATGGCCACTAACAAGAACCTCTGATCGTATCTCCACCGGTTGTATCTTAACCAAACAACCACACTGACGCAGCCGCCACTCCACCACAAACCACCACCATCTTCTCTCCACCACCATGCACAACTCACTACTACCACCGTACTACAACACCATTCTCAACCACCAATATAGTCGCACCCACATCCATGTATTTTTTTTCTCTCCACCACCATTCACATTCCTTGACCACCGTAACACCCTATCACAGCCTCAACACCAACCCTTAACCACTGATTACTTATTCGTAACGCAATGGTGGTGGTGGTAGTGGATATTGGAGATTTCGGACTGAGGTAGGTGGGGATTGTCATTGGGTAAGGAAAGAGGGTGGGGTTGCATTTGATTAGGGTAGGCCATGAAGCTAACAATTAGAAAAAAAAAATTATGGTGTTTATGGTACATTCACACAAAAATAGCGATGACATCTATACTATCTATAAAAGTTTGAATCTTGAAAATCTCTTTATTCCTTTTTTACCCTTCGTTAATCACTCTAATATTAACCATACCCTTTCATGAATACTATTATTAATTACTATATATATAATAAATAAAAAGATTATTAGAGTGATTAACGAAGGGCAAAATATGAATAAAAAGATTATATATATATATATATATAACAAAGCTAAGAAATAAAAAAAATGGGAATGAAAAAAACAAACAACAACAAAAAAAGAGTTGAAGCTTCAAAATCAGTTAAGAAAAAAAATAAATACCGAAAAAACGGAAAACAATAAAACCAAACATACAAAAAAAAAAGTTAGTTGAAATTCACGGCGCCAAACATCACAGCTGAAAATCGGTTCAGAGACTCTTCCCTTTTCCTCTTCGATTCATGCATATCTGTAGACTCTTCCTTCTCCTCTTCCTTTTCCTCTTCGGATCTTCCATTTCTCGCATCTTTCTTCATTCATTTCTCTATACAAATGTCTACATGCATGCCTTTCCAATTCCAGAAATTAATCGTCAAAAAAAACTCTGTCTTCCCAAATCCTTCGTTTTCTTCGCCTCCTTCCAGAGTGTCGCTGGCATTCTTTAGCTATAATTTTGGGTTCTTACTACAAGCACAACTAGGTTGGGTCTGTCATTTTATAATTTATATGTTTTTCAATCGTTTCAAGCTCTATGTAATTTTCTTTTGGTAAATTGCGTGAATGCTTTAGGTAGCTCATCAATTGGTGCCCCGAAAGCAATCTTCAGGTTTGTTTTCCAAGGAAATATTGCTAATTTCGTGTATTAATAATTCTCAGATTGTAAATTTGCTTAGTTTTTTTGTTTTCAGGTATTAGGGCTACGCTCCAATCTACTTAGACCTTTGAGGATTTTTACATTCGACGATTCTATCTTCGTATTCAAGTAATTAGTTGAATTAATTTGTGTTCTGATTTTGATTTTTTTTTAGTTATTTCTCAGTTTGATACTGCCTTCATTTCATCATATTGGACCTCTTATTGACTTCACTTATGTGATTTCACCTCTGAAATGAATAACTTATTAGCAAGTCAAGGGTTTGCATCACACGTATTGAGCCACTGCCAGGCCCCCGACTTTGAGGTAGACCTGCACATAGTACTCGAAATAATCCTGCAAACAAAACTTATTGTATCAAAGAATTTTTAAATATGTAACCTCAAAGAGGAAATCAGAGCTTTAAAATATAAAACAAATCAAATCATTCACATTAACCACCAATCCTCATAACGCCAGCTCTTAGGCTTGATTGCAGGACTGTGATGATCATTCTTTTCTTTTTTCTCTAACCTCCTGGACACTAAATATGACATTTCTTTGACTACATTAGGAAGTCAACTTAAAGGGGAAAGTTTTACAGAAAGGAGGGAGGGAGGGAGGGAGGGAATGAATGCCTTGGATGGTCCACTGGCAAAAAAAAAGTCTCCCATCAATGTTTTAAAGTGCTATTGTATAGTTTCTTGATTGCTTGTGTATTGTGGCCGTAAGTTTATTACTTTTTTAAAAGGAAGTAGCTTTAGATCTATAGAAGAGGAACTTTGGCTAACGTTTAAGTGAGCAAACATGGGATTAGATTGCGAGCCCGGATCTTAGTTGAGTTGAGAAAGGCTAATTCGCGTAGTTATGTTGCATGACTTTGCTTAGGATGTGCCTTTGGATAGTAGGCTATGATGATGAGGTAAGAGAGTCGTATACTTTAAAAGTTATTTTAAATTAATGCGTTCCATTTACCCGGTGACTTTTTTGGCTTCAACAATGCCATGTCTAAGCAAGGATCTAATGGAAGCCCGATCCAAGGTTGTCTATACCTCTATACACTAAGAGATATTGGGCTCCTACATATGGTTGTGGTGGCTGTTGACTGACTAGGCTTAGGAAGTCAAAAAAGACAAAAATTTATGAAGAGAATGATTTCTTACAAAGGGAATTGCACAAGGCGTGGAATGATATTGAAGAGGTACAGGTAAATGCTAAAAATGAACTTGAAGAAGTTCAAGCACGTGCTGAAAATGAAATTAGGGAACATGATCACATTCTGAAGGAAATGATTGCTAGAATTGAGGCGGTAAAAAAGCATTGCAAGGAAAACTTAAAGGGACAACAATTTTAAACCAACTTCACGTGCGCTATGAATATATGAACGCCTAGAATCAAGCTGGAGTCTATCTTAAGCGAACCATCTTATGTATCAAGGAGCCCTTTGTACATCTTAAAAAACTATTGAGTTTTAAGCTTTGTATGAAATAAAGAACTTCCTTATATCTACCTGGATCTTGTTTGTTGAATTATTTGTATTTACATACTTATACGTATCAAACAGTAGCTAATGTTTATATAGTTTTAAATATCAGAAAATGTTTAGGCAGGCAAAAGAGTAAAAAAAAAAATGAGTAAACAGCGCATTACACTTGCAGGAAGAGAAGAATAACAAGCTAAAAGCTTTTAACCTTTAACGTAGTTTTATACTTCATATAGGTGGCTGAATTCGTATAGTATGTGTGCCCATTTTGACATGATCATAAGCCATAAAAGATAAGATCTCTATGAAGCTTCAACCATCTCGTAGCTAGATTTTGTCTTATTGATTCAACAATTTTGATTTCAATCGCATACGCCAACTTAATGAAAGTCAATATTCAAAGCGCTTAATTTTCTATCAACTGAAATGACAAACATATCAATGAGTGCCCGATAATTCACTAACAATCACACCAAGATATGGTGAAAACAGGATTAGTGTGGAAGTTCATGGTTTATTCTTTGTATACATAGGGGACAAGGTTAACCTTATCCTCAAATTAGGCATTTTGCTTGACTCGTCTGCAGACAATCAAGCTAGGATTAAATTGAGGAAAGAACGCATGAATCATTGTTGTCTGGTGCTTCAAGTGCAATACAATGAAAAGACCAAAAAGTGAAATACAATGAAAAGACCAAAAAAATGAGATGCACATAGGCCAATCAACTTATGCGCAGGCTGGCTTGCCAATTTTGGTCCGAACCACGCCCATGGACTACAAATCTATGATAAAATGCATTTTCTACAGAATATTCCACAAGGAAAAACAAAAATAGGGAGTCTTATAGCTTTGCTGATTTACTTCATGAATTTTCATGTCTTAATGAAAATATTGGGAGATTTCTCATGTACATTTTATTCTATTAAGAAAGATTGACTAAGGGAATTAATCATAACAGCATGCATAATCACATCTTAATTACAAGAGAACGACAAATGACCTGTAGTAGTTAAATAGGCTTTTTCACTTCATTAGTTTTGATGTAGTTCTTTCAATTAACAAAGGTTTTGAAATAGGTAATAGCATCTTCCGCAAGGAAAAAAATAGGAAGTCTTATAGCTTTGTTGATTTACTTCATGAATTTTCAAAACTTAATGAAAATATTGGGAGATTTCTCATGTACATTCTATTCTATTAAGGAAGAATGACTAAGGGAATTAATCATAACAACATGCATAATCACATCTTAACTACAAGAGAACGACAAATGACCTGTAGTAGTTAAATAGGCTTTTTATCTTCGTCAGTTTTGATGTAGTCCTTTCAATTCACAGAGGTTTTCAAACAGGTTAAACCTGCACTAGAGTTATATTGCAGTAGTTGTATCACTGAGGTATGTCTGAACTCTTCTTTTTAGGGAATGAAATAGAGTTCCTTAATTTAGTGAATGCTCGTGCTAGATGTTTTGGTTGAAACATGGTTAGGTTATTGTCATGTAGTGTCGTTAAGTAAGCAAAAAAACACATTAGATTCATACCATTCCTCATGATATAAATTACCCTCTTTAGCAAAACACATATAAAGATATACAGGCATACAAAAACTTTTAAAAAGTGGACAAGCTTTGACATTTGACAGACTTTCAAAATGTATAAATGGGAACACAATGCTTACTTGTGTCATTCGGGTTTTGGATTTAGAATTTGAGGAGAGCCCGCAGTCACTACAAGAAAAATTATTTTTTACGACGGGCTTTTAACGACTGAAAACACCGTCTGTAAAAGTCTGTCGGCAAAAACCTTTACCAACTGAATAAACCGTCGGTAATAGTTTTTGCCGACGGACTTTTACCAACAGAATATTAGCGACGGTGTCACCGTCGCTAGAATTTTTTTAGAAAATATCTAATATTCGATGAGTTTTTTAAAATAATTTAGCGACTGAAAAACACCATCGCTAAAATATCCGTCGGTGAAAGTTTTAAATATAGCACTTTCTGTGACGGACTTTTATCGACGGTATTTTTTCGTCGCTAAAAGTCCTTACATATAACAAGTTCGTCTTTCTCTCTCTCCCTCCCCGTTTCTCTCTGTCTCTCACTCTTACCTACTCACCAGTGATTTTTTTACCAGCGGTCTCCCCCTCTGGCCACCCACATCCGGCGACATCACCCCCTCACGTCGTGTCCCTCCATATCCGCGTGCCACCAATGCCGCGCCACCAATTCCCTCCATTGCCCGCCACCAAGGCCCTCCATTTATGCCGCGCCACCAACACCGCCGCCGCTGCACCACCGTTCTGTATGTCTATTTGCCCTAATTTGCTTTAATGCATGTTTAAGCGCCATTTGCCCTAATTTTCAGATGCTCTGATTTATGTCCTAATTTTGCCTAATTTGTTTTTGGAATGTCGATATGTTTCTTATAATTTTAATTATTTTTAATTGTTGATGGAATTGATGAAATTGATTTTGTAATTGATTGATTAGTTTGTTTAATTGATGCCTACATTTGTATATTACAAAATATGGAGAACTAAGACTTTAGATGTGATAGGGAGCATTTGAGAATTAAGAATGTTAAAGGAGGAGGGACTCAATTGGTTTGAATGTAAGATTTTTATTAATTTTTATTACAATGAGCATTTGAGAATTGAGATTGTTGATGGAGGATGGGACCCAATTGGATTGTTGCCCGGAGGTGTAAGACACGTGTCCGGAGGTGTCTGACACATGTCTGGAGGTGTCCGACACGTGTCTGGATGTGTCGATGAGGTGTCGAGGTGTTGGTAAGTCACGAACACCGCGTTCGATCTACACCGACACCGAAAAATGTCACATTTTGGCTTTATACTTATGGACACCTCTTCAAGAGGTGTCCGGCACCTCTTCAAAGGGTTAGGGACACGGTGTCCAACATTTAAAAAATAAATCAATGTCTTCGGACGTGTCCGGAGGTGTTGGATACGTGTCCGGAGGACTCGGACACGTGTTAGACACCACTCCACACAATTAAGCCTAACAACCCAATTAAGCCTAATTAGCCTTAATTATGACTAATCAACACTACTCCGCACAATTAAACCCGGCTATTAACTCAAAATAACCCTAATTATTCCTAATCAAGCTTAATTAGTAATAATTAGCTCAAGGTAATCCTCATTAACACTAATTAGCCTAAAATAACACAATTAAGCCTAATTAGCCCTAATTATGACTAATCAACACTACTCTACACAATTAAACTCAGCTATTAGCTTAAAATAACACTGATTACTCCTAATAAACCCTAATTAGTTGTAATTAGACCAAGGTAATCCTTATTAACACTAATTAGTCATAACATAACCCAATTAGCCCTAATTAGGACTAATCAACACTACTCCACACAATTAAACTCGGCTATTAGCTCAAAGTAATCCTGATTACTCCTAATCAATCTTAATTAGCTGTAATTAGACCAAGGTAATCCTTATTAATACTAATTAGCCCTAACATAACCCAATTAGCCCTAATTAGGACTAATCAGCACTACTCCGCACAATTAAACTCAGCTATTAGCTCAAAATAACTCTGATTACTCCTAATCAACCCTAATTAGCTGTAATTAGACCAAGGTAATCCTTATTAACACTAATTAGCCCTAAGATAACCCAATTAGCCCTAATTAGGACTAATCAACACTACTCCGCATAATTAGACCCGGCTATTAGCTCAAAATAACCCTGATTACTCATAATCAACCCTAATTAGCTGTAAAGTCTAAGGTAATCCTCATTAACACTAAATAAGCCCTAACATAACCCAATTAGCCCTAATTAGGACTAATCAACACTACTCTGCACAATTAAACTCGGCTATTAGCTCAAAATAATCCTGGGCAAAAACGATGCTGCCCGAGGGTGCCCCGATGATCGAGATGAGGACATATCCCCTACATTTGATATCTCCGATCGTATGGGAGCAGATGATAGATCTGTGGGTAGTAGATCCAGGCTGAAACTCCAAGAGTAAGAGCAGGGCTGAGAACAGACATAACAGAGATCTGACACACACGGGGGGTCGGTGGCACACGACATTGTCCGACACATGAATGCAGTCCAGAACCCGGATCTGGAGGAGGATGAGGTCATAGCTCTGACGTATAATCAGACGCACGTACAGAAGAAGGATAAGGATGAGGTGCACCAGGCGGGCGACTATGTTTTGGATATTGCCCTATGTATCAATGTAAGTCAATTTGTTTAAGTTAATTTTTTATCTTTCTATTCAATGTTTGTTGCGTTAATTAATGCACTAACATATCTTTGACTCACTGTTCTTGTAGGCCTCGTATGAACAACTTAGGGGCTCCGAGCAGGCGTCCGGACAGCCATTAGCATCCACTAGTACGGGTGCGAGTATTGGGGCACTAAAGCGATGGCTAGATATACCGGAGGTTGTCAATCAGCCGAAAGGCCGCATATGTGGCCTGCCTAGCACGACTGCGCGTGCCGTGATAGGATCGTCCCCACCCCCCGTTGCCCATCCACATACACTGGCTCTTCCTCGTCCGTTGGCCGAGGAGGAGATCTAGCACATTGCTACTGTGGTGTTGAGGATGATCAGGGAGCAGGATCAGTAGGGTACCGCTGCTAGACATGTCGAGCCGGCCCCGGATCAACAAGATCCAGATCTAGGACTCGACAACCCCTAATGAGCCCCTTCTCGTGCCCGGTCCCAGCTTGTCCCCCCTGCTCGGCTTGTATTCTTCTCCCCTCCCCTAACCGGCTATATCCGGTTCCTGACTTATACATCATGAGTTTTTTTATGATTGATTATATATATTTATTTGTGGATTGATTATTGTGCGTTGTTGTTGGGAATTGAATTTTTTATTAAAGGTCTGGGTAATAGGAAAATAAAAAATATATAAAAAAATTTTTTTACTTTTGGTGACAGATTAATTCTATCGCTAAAAATGCTCTTACTATAAGCTTTTTAGCGACAGAGTATTCTGTCGCTAAAAATCTTATTTAGCAACGGAATGTTCCGTCGCTAAAACATTTAGTCAGTCACTAATTTCACAAAAGAGAAAATAAATTAAAATACGTAAAATATAATTAGGGACGGATATTCTGTCGCTAATTAATAAATAACTCCGTCGCAAAAAGTACAATATTAGACGACAAATTTGAAAATTCTGTCATCAAACTTTTAGTAACGGGCTTTTATACGATGAACTTTTAGCAACGGTAAATCCGTCACTAAAACTTTTAGCGACAGCTTTTTCCGTCGCTAAAAGCCTTATTTCTTGTAGTGAGTGTGAGTGTGGGTAAGTGGGTTTAATTGCGTGAATGGACAAGTAAGCACGCCTAGAACATACCCTTTTAGAGTTTCTTCTTATTATTTGTTGTTGATTCTTGTCATGGAGGGGATCTTCTCTTTCTTTTTGGATTTTTGAATTGAACTTTTTTACCACTTTTTTAGATCAATTAATCCTGGTTTAATAATTGAATGTTTATTTCTGGTTTGTTATTGCTTGCCTACTATGGGTTATATTGAACTTCTTATTTTATTCTTGCTGGGGGAGACTGAGGTATTCGGTTATTTGTTTCTTTGTGATGCTTTCTTCTATCCACATTGCTTCAAAAAGATTTTCGGTTGCAATAGAAAGTGATATTTTGATTAAGGTACCATCTATGATTACTTGTGCTCAGTCTGCATTATGATCTCCTGCGTTTCCAACAGGTAGGTCTTAGGTAGCTTGTTAGCAATGGCATTGCGAAACGAACAATGGTTGGTCGGGTATCATGACATTTTTATGTCAATAGCATTTGCGAGACTAGATGAAATGAATGTTATACCTCAGTAATTAACCGTTCAACAGAAGGGGGGTGTGGAATTTAGGACAAAATCCATGATGGCAAGAGAAGCATGTGAACAATATCACAAATACAATCAGTGCGCAAGGTAGTCAAGAATATACTCAGTAAGGTTTTGAAAGATATGTAAGCAGTGGCTAAATTTTGGCCCTGCTGATAGAATTGATGGGTGAAAGCAATATTGAGAGACTACTGGGGGAAGGGCCTGGGATGGGGGGTGGGAAGGGGAAGAGAGAAAGAGAAGGAAGTGGTATGATGTCGTAGGTCTCTACTATGAACTCCAGTTTTGTGTTAGATGAGCCAACTTCCCACATAGTATAGTACGATGCCCACAAGAGAGAGATCACGTGGGTGGTAATGTGAATGGTGACAAGATAATGAAGACAAGATGTCTATGAAGCTTCAACCATCTCGTAGCTGGATTTTGTCTTATTGATTCGACAATTTTGATTTCAATCGCGTACGCCAACTTAATGAAAGTCAATATTCAAAGCACTTAATTTTCTATCAATTAAAATGACAAACAAATCAATGAGCGCCGGATAATTCACCAACAATCACATCAAGATATGCTAAAAACAGGATTAGTGGGGAAGTTCATGGTCAATTCTTTGTATACATCGGGGGACAAGGTTAACCTTCTCCTTAATTAGGCATTTTGCTTGACTCATCCACAGACAATCAAGCTACGATTAAATTGAGGAAAGAACGCATGAATCATTGTTTTCTGATGTGTCATGTGCAAGAACGTTAGTGCGACTATAGACCATTCCTGTACTTATACATGATACACAATAATAGATATTTATGTAATTTCATACATCAATGGGTAAAGCTATTCTAGCTTATTTCCACAAAAACTTACAAGTGCATGAAGAATGAACTTTTTTGTTGAACAATAACGATTTCCTCATATGTAACTGAACTTTGCAAAAATATAAAATCAAAGGGCCAAAACACCCTAATTGTATCCTATATAATGTGCGTGGTAGATGGTAAAAAGTCAGCTTCTTTGCAATATTCCCTATGTTGGAATGACAGTATACCATACATTTTTAATATCTTAACCGGTGTAATCTTGGACCACTGCTCTTCAATAGATCCCTCTTCTTGAATGAGAATGCAACTTGCATCTGGGTTGTACATTTTGGTATGCATGTTGTTTTTGAGCTTGCCATCTTTAATCATATCGTGTTGGATACAACATATCTCAGGCAAACCTTTCTAAGCGTAGAAGATTAAGCTCTTCTTTTAATTGATAATAATTTTGTTATGCAGGTTGCAAACTATGTTTTTTTTAACCGGAGTTGAAGTGTGACAAGGTACGCTGTTCTTACTTGCCTGCCTATACGACTTTTGGACTAAATTAGTTCATAATTAGATTGTATTAACTACATTCTTTTATCACACTCTGTTTACTTAATGTGTGCATTTATCTAATTCAGTGAGCATGCAACCTCACTGTTAAATTAACATATGTTTGAATTTTAAGTAACATAACCAATCTATCTCATAGCTCGAGAGAAGTTGCTACTGATATGCTTTGTCGGACGTACAATGGTTAAATGAAAAGCTTTACACAAAATACAAACTGAAGTTTAGGTCATGCTGTTCATGTCCATTGGTGGACCAAATGTGGATAAGTTCTAATTTCGTGACTTCTAAGATATGATTGATGGTATTTCTCAATTAGCTTAAAATGAACCTGCACAGGAGATATTTCTCAATTAGTGCTTTATCCATTGGTGGACCAAATATGGGTAAGTTCTGATTTCATGACTTCTAAGATATGATGATTGATGGCATTTCTCAATTAGCTTAAAATGAACCTGCACAGGAGATATTTCTCAATTAGTGCTTTATTGCTTTTAGAGTTAAGTAGAACATAGAGGTAACAATTAAAGGGGCAGAAGATAATTCAAGTTCAAATTGCCATTGAGTTAGTACTTTAATGCATCGGCATGGAGAAGAAATTTTGTTTGCTTTATGGAGAAGTAAATCTGTTAGGAAAATTTTACAAAGGTTAGTAAATTGCTGCAGGGAAATGTTGTGTAGAGTGTGAAGTTATTCGTTTTATTGTTAATACCACAAGGAAAGGAAAAGGATTGAGGTGTGATGGGGTTTGCTTGGAAGAAGTACTACTAAAAGGACATAGGATTTCACTGCTGCACTGGAGGTGTTTGTCTACTCTTCACGTAGATTTTCCTTTGTAATAATTGCAATTCTTTTAGCATCATTTTCTAGCATTGCACTATATAGTACATAGTAAGGGAGGAATTATTCCTTACCTTCCCAGCTGATGCAATGCAAATTCAGATTGTTGTTATAAGGAATCGCACGTAGCATAAGAAACTGTATGCAATTTAAGTATTAGTCAAAAGTTTACTGATATAAATGTCAAATTAATTGCCTTCTTCCTAATTAATGCTGGCAAATAACTCAATTCTCAACACTACATCAGTTTCACTGTGCACTCTGTTATAGGTATACATGTTTCGTCTTGTATGAAATATATCTAACCATCCGTAGCAATTCCCCCTTATCATGTCCTTAATTGGTATCACCCTCACCATCTCATTTACATCCTATGGCATGCTTGTGCAGTAGTCATCCACCCTAGGATTTGTATTTAAGATGTCTTGTGAACAGATTACTTGTTAATGATCTTTTGTTTCAAACCATAGGGTCCTGCCCCCTGCCTCATAACAGTTTCATTAGAAGTCCCTTTGAACTCAGTAGATTAGGAAGGGTAGCAGTCCGTCGCTTAGTTGCATGAAGCGATGGTTTAAGCAGGAGCGGATGTGAGGTTTCAAAGCAAGAGCTTGAGTAGTATGGTTTGTTTTTGGTAGGAGTTTGCAGGTGCAACATTTGGGAACGAGTGAAACCTATTCTTTCTTTTCTCGAAAGATGCAACTATATTCCTATCCTCACCATGTGTACCAATAATAGCCAAGTTTGGGAACTGGCTTGGCTAGCTACAGTCTCAATGACTCAATATGAGCAGTAATTATAATTGGTGAACATGCTAATTTGCTTACGGTATGATCCTAGGGCTCTATGCACTTTATTACTCATCAAGTGCAAAGTGAAGTCATGCAATTTTTTGCCTATCTTCCAATACCAAAAGGAGGAGAACTGATGAATTGTGGAAGGACTTCTTGTAGAAAGGCAAAATTTGGTGGATTCAGAAAGGTTATGCTCACCAACTTGGGATTTGTAGGATTACAGTAACCGATATATTATCCAACAATAAGATCAAGATATGGTGAAAATGGGAAGTTCATGGTGTAATCTTTGTATACATCGGGAGACAAGGTTGACACTTTCCTCAATTAGGCATTTTCCACTGCTAGGTTGCATATAAGACATTAGAAGCAGTTACTTGCAACATGGGGTCACTGTTGTATCACGATACTTATCTAACAAATTACATAGGTTATGGCATTGTTGTTGTGCTATGCAAGAGTGCTTGATTTATTTAATAGTTGTGCTAGATGTTTGAGACTAGAAAATATTAGGGGATTCCTGATCTAGATTTTATTTCATTTCAACAGATTTAGTGCAATTTGTGACGACACTATTACTAAGGTAAGTCTACGGTCCTTTTCCTGGGAATATAAATGTGTTCGCTTGTATGGACTAAATGGTTTGTTCTACAAAGCTTTTACTTCAAAAGTATGTTATTGCTTGTGTAGCTTGTTAGTACTGCTTTGTAGAATTAGATTACCGCACATTGATGTGTGTGCTTCGTATCTGTATCATTAGGTATCTATGCGTAGGGTGATTAGGTAGCAATCATTGCAGTCCCGATATACTTTTTTGTCACCCTCAGTGGTAACATAACATCTATTTCCAAAACCTTTGCCTTTTGCCCTAGCTGGGAAAGGGTTGGGCAAAATAAAGTTTTACTTAGCAAGAAACAAAGATCTAAATTCTAAAGACTGAAGGCATAAATTAACAATGTAACTGTAATACCCCGAAAATTTCTTTTCCTTGTGCGAAATTAGTATTTTTGAATAAATAAGTTTGTGGTCTTTTTGATAATATTGAGAAAATGGTTTGGATTTATTTCTGAAATTTTCGGTCGAATAAAAAGTGGTTTCATTCGAATCAAAATGAAGAGAAATGGGGTTTTGGAGTTTCCAAAGTTTTTCGTCGACTTAAAAGTTTCAAGTAGAATGAAAACTAATTTTCGGTCGAATGAAAATAGTTTGGCTTAAAATGAAAATGAGTTTTACTTAAAATAAAAGTTTTTGTGTGTGAAAATGAGCTACTGAAGTTTTTAGTCGACTTAATAGGTTTAAGTCGATGAAAACTAATTTTTGGTCAAATTTTTTTTAAAAAAAATTGAACAATACTTTTAGTCGACTGAATAGTACTTTTTAGTCGAATTAAAAAAAATATCGAATTAAAATTATTTTCATTAAAGGTGTTGTCGGTCAACTTAAGGGTGTTTTCGGTCGACTTAAAGGTGATTTTCGGTCGAATGAAACCTCAAGATTTTGGGAAAGGCATTTTCACGGCTAAAGGATTGAGTCAGCCGAAAACAATTTTCGGTCGAATGCAAACTTGATTTTTTTTTGTCCCATATAAATAGTATTTTATTTCATTCCTAGCCCTTTTGGGTTCTCTGTTTCTTTTCTTCTCCTTTATGCAAGAGAGAGAGAGAGAGAGAAGAAGAAGAAAGCTTGGAAAGTTTGGAAGCTCTAAGGAGGAGCTTAAGGATTTGTGGCTCTCAAAAGGCTTGATTATGGTAAGGGTTTAATCTTTGAAGTTTGAATCAGCGATGGACCGATCACTCATGTAAGTCTTTAGATTCTTTTGAAATCCGAACCTTTTCAAATGGAGATAAGTGATTCTTCCTCTCCTTTTGTTTGAACTTTGTTAAGAATGACTTGTTGTCAATTCTATGATTTGTAAAAATCAAATTCTGTCGAATTTGTTTGACCTCTGAATTTTGATATATCGATATCGTTCGTTTCAGTAATTTATGATCGTCATTATTTCGTGAACTTCACTTATTGTTTGACAAGTCCGTTATTCGATAATGTTATTTTGAAGCCTTTGAATATGGTTTGACATGTTCGATATTTGATAACGGTTATTCTGAGATTTTTGTTTTGGGTAATTTTATGAGCCATGTCACAGTGTATGTGACTTATGTCCAACTTACCCACGTGGAGTGAAACGTGGGCTAGCTCAGGAGAGTTGTGCTAGAGATCGCGATCTTACTTTTTGAACCGGCCTCATATGTCGGGAATGACGTATGTGACCACTTTCTGAATGGCTCTTTAATGTCTGTCTCCGTACTCAGATATATTTTGACATTTGGTGTCCGTTCTGCTGAAACTTTTGTGCCTGACTTTGTATTCAGAAATGTTTTGACATTCGAAATATGATTTGATTATCCGTTCCGTTGAAAACATTTTATGCTTCCGAAATTTTGTTTCTCAGATGTTTTGTTTTCGATTAATTGGTCCTTTGAGCGACCTTACTGGGCATTTGTCTTATTCCTTTATTGTTTTTGCTTTCAGGTGTTTAGTAGGTGGGATTTCAGATTTGAAGAGTTAGATGTCTTATTTCAGAGTTAGTATTGACATTTAAATGTAACAACTAAGATAAGTTGGTGTCATTTAGGTTTTGTTTTGAAACTCCGTGTTGGCAAAACTTTTGGATTGTATAAAAGCTTTGAGCCCCTATGTCAGATATTGATGCATTTTGGGAATTATTAGTGCATGCTCCGACTTCCGTTTGGGAGACTTCTGATAATTACAAGGCTATTTTCAGATTTCCGCTTATTCGGCGTTAATGCTCCTTATATAAATTCGGGGCATTACAGAAATGATATTAGAGCTTAAGTTTGAGATTCTGTAGACTCATAAGTCTAAGATATGTGTGATTGGGATTAGACTTTGAAAAGGTGGAATAAGTTTGGAGAATTTATTTTTTATTAGATTATAAGATTGAAATTTGGCTATAAACCTTGGATTTGGGTTGAGTACACAATCGTAGAACGAATGTTAGTTGTCTTTGGAATTCAGATAGTTTCCGTATTAATCAAGGAGAGTAATTGAAGGATGTGACTATGACCTTGGGATGCTATGAGTAGCTCTATCAGATAGTGTATGGAAAAAAGGCTGTGATCTCAGGAAATAATTAATATGGTGGCATCAATTTGTGCGAAATTTGAAACGAAGATTTGGCATTACTAGATCACAATGTCCCATCAGTATTGATTACAGATATTTAAGAGTCGGCATAATTTTTTTTCTGGATATGAAACACTTTAATGTTATTTTGGGGGTATGGATTGATTATCTTCTAATAATGTTGTTCATACCCTATTCTGGTCAGACCAGCAGGGCCCGCTAGGGGACCCACTTTGCGCGACACATCACCCAGTCAACGGTCGACTTTTCAACGCTCACAGGCCGGTCAAAGCATCACATAATCAAGTCACGTGCTTTTTCCCTTTGAGAAGAAACCCTGGTATGCCTTCCCCCTTAAGGGGGGGTTGGCCACCCGAGGGTCTCGGCCACCCAAAAGGGCGTCGGCCACTTATCTAGACGACCAACGACCGTCACTCAGGTCGGCACCATGGTTGCAACGACCGTCACTCGTCGTCGTGACAACCGTTCGTTAGTCCTCCCACTTTTGCTCGCGTCCGCACGACAGGTCCGCGACTCCAGTCGCCCACGCTCCAACTCCGCGACTCTCATCGCTCGGGCACCATCTCCACCATTCTTATGACGCGTGCCCCCGGCACCAAGTATTGTTCTGCGACAGTCGTCGCTGTGCCCTTGCGCCATTCTTATGACGCGTGCCCCCGACACCAAGTATTGTTTCGCGACAGTCGTCGCTGCGCCCTTGCGCCATTCTTATGATATGTGCCCCAGCACCAAGTATATCTCCGCGACGTTCGTCGCTGCGCCCTTGCGCCATTCTCATAACATGTGCCTCGACACCAAGTATTGCTCCGTGACGTTTGTCGTTGCGCCCTTGCCCCATTCTCATGATACGTGCCCCCGGCACCAAGTATTGCTCCGCGATAGTCATCGCCACGCCCATGCGCCACAATCATGTTACAGGCCTCCGGGCATCACACTTATTCACCATACCATGCGCCCCCACCATGGACGTGGAACATGCTTCGACCCACTCTCCGAAGTGTGTGGCATTCTGAGGGCTCCGCTCGTAATGCTCCCGCACGAGGACCACCCCTCTCCGCGGCATGGGCTTAGTGCCTTCACAGGCTTCGTGCCATCGCCAACTCAATCAAACTGTGGGACGGGCTTCATGTCGTTGCCAACTCAATCAAACTGTGGCATGGGCGTAGCGCCATCACGGGCTTCATGCCATCACTGGCTCAATCAACCTGGGGGACGGGCTTCATGCCATTGCCGGCTCAATCAAACTGCGGCATGGGCGTAGCGCCATCACGGGCTTCGCGCCATCGCCGGTTCATTCAAACTGCGAGACGGGCTTCGTGCCGTCACCGGCTCAATCAAACTGCAGCATGGGCGTAGCGCCATTACGGGCTTCGCGCCTCCACTGGAAAAAATGTTGATACGAAAAAGGGGTTCGCTGCTACGTGGAGGTGCCACAAAAGATGCAGACTGAGTCAGCTTCCAAGTAGGCAAAGTGGGAGATAGCAAGGACGGAGTAAGGGCTGAGAGCAAGGCTCCCCAGACAGGTCGCGAGGGCTGGCAGCACCGCGCAGGCAGGACGACGACGAACAGGGTCAGCGGTCGACAGTCCATGTCAAGGGTGCAGCGGTCAATGGTCGGGTGACCAAGGTTCAAATATGTTTCTCTCACTAGAATTGCAGAGAGAATGTCTTTTTAGAAAGAGAAAGTGAAAAGTCCAAATGAGAAGAAGATGCTTGAATAAGCTCCAAAGTCCACTATTTATAGGCAAAAATGTGCATGTGTCATAAGTTGACATGTACTACCCCCTAGGAACGACACGTCACCAGGGGGTCCAAAGTACTGATTCTCTGTTGGACTGTCGGTCCCCAAGTTCGTGCTGCCCTGCCCTTGCAACATTTCTCTGCCTGTCTGAGGAGACTGATCATGCCGCGGTAGCATGGTCAGAGTAGCCCGTTGCCCTAGCCACCAGTCCAAGCCCTTACTGAATCCCACTAGGTGCGTCAAGAGACGTGTTGAGAACCTGACAGCGATGAGGGTTGTCCCTGTAGCCAACTTCCAGGCAGACTAAGTGCTATGCCTTCCAAGGACCTGCTCCCATCCTGGAGTGACCAGTAGGTTATTGCCCTGGTGGTGTCGACGATCAACAACAACATGAGTAGGCATGGTTACCGCTTGGTGCTTAGAGTCAGTTGCGGGGAAGTCTTCGCGTTGGAGTTCCCTATAAGTGTGATGTTAGTGGCTTTAAGGTTGTGCCGACGATGGCTTCAGGGTTGCGAGCCCATCCTGCTGCGAGAGCCAGAGCCCCCGGTGATTGAGCCAGCGATGGCGCTAAGCCCGCAATGGCACTAAGCCCATGCCGTAGTTTGATTGAGTCGGCGATGGCATACAGCTCATCATGTAGTTTGATTGAGCCGGCGATGGCGCGAAGCCCATGATGGCGCCACACCCATGTCACAGTTTGATTGAGCCGGCGACGGCACAAAGCCCGTCCCGCAGTTTGATTGAGTCGGCGATGGTGTGAAGCCCGTGATGGCGCCACGCCCATGCCGCAGTTTGATTGAGCCTGCGACGGCACGAAGCCCGTCCCGCAGTTTGATTGAGCCGGCGATGGTGCGAAGCCCGTGATGGCGCTATGCCCATGCCGCAGTTTGATTGAGCCGGCGACAGCACGAAGCCCATCCTGTAGTTTGATTGAGCCGGCGATGGCGCGAAGCCCGTGATGGCGCTACGCCCATGCCGCAGTTTGATTGAGCCGGCAATAGCACGAAGCCCATCCCGTAGTTTGATTGAGCCGGCGATGGCGCGAAGCCCGTGATGGCGCTACACCTATGCTGCAGTTTGATTGAGCCGGAGACGGCACGAAGCCCATCCTGTAGGTTGATTGAGCCGGCGATGGCACGAAGCCCGTGATGGCGCTACGCCCATGCCGCAGTTTGATTGAGCCGATGACAACACGAAGCCCGTCCCGCAGGTTGATTAAGCCGTTGATGGTGCGAAGCCCGTGATGGCACTACGCCCATGCCACAGTTTGATTGAGCCGGCGATGGCACAAAACCCATCTCGTAGTTTGATTGAGTCGGCAATGGCGCTAAGCCTGTGATGGCGCTAAGCCTATAATGGCGCTAAGCCCATGCCGCAGAGAAGGGTCTTCGTGCCGGAGCATTACGAGCGGAGCCCCCGGATGCTGCACACTCCGGAGAGTGGGTCGAAGCATGTTCCACGTCCATGGCGAGGGCGCATGGTGTGGTGAATAAGTGTGATGCTCAGAGGCCTGTAACATGATTGTGGCGCATGGGCGCGACGAGGACTGTCGCGGAGCAATACTTGGTGCCGGGGCAAGTATCATGAGAATGGCGCAAGGCCGCAGTGACAAGCGTCGCGAAGCAATACTTGGTGTCGGGGCACGTGTCATGAGAATGATGCAAGGGCGCAGCGACGAACGTTGCGAAGATATACTTGGTGCCGGGACACATATCATAAGAATGGCACAAGGGCGCAGCGACGACTGTCGCGGAACAATACTTGGTGCCGGGGGCACGCGTCATAAGAATGGCGCAAGGGCGCAATGACGAACGTCGCGGAACAATACTTGGTGTTGAGGGCACGCATCATAAGAATGGTGCAAGGGCGCAGCGATGACTGTCATGGAACAATACTTGGTGTCGGGGGTACGTGTCATAAGAATGGTGCAAGGGCGCAGCGACGAACGTCAGGGAACAATACTTGGTGTCGAGGGCACTCGTCATAGAAGTGGCGAATGGGCATGACGACGAAGGTTGCAGAGCAATACTTGGTGCCGGGGGCACGCATCATGAGAATGGTGAAAGGGCATAGCGATGAAGGTTGCGACGAAGGTGTGCGGGTGAAGAGAGTCGCAGAGTTAGCACGCGGACGCGGGAGACGAAGGTCGCGGAGATGGTGCGCGGTTGAAGAGAGTCGTGTTGCTGGAACGCTGGCGACGGGAGTTGCGGAGCTATCGTGCGGACGCGGGCGACGAAGGTGACAGAGATAGTGCGCGGGCAACGAGAGTCGCGGAGATGGTGTGCGAGCGACGAGAGTTATGGAGTTAGAGAGTGAGTGACGGGAGTCGCGGAGTTATCGCGCGGGCGACAAGAGTCTCGGAGTTGTAGCGCGGATGATGGGAGTCGCGGAGTTGTCGCGTGGACTCGGACGATGAAGGTCACAAAGATGGCGCACGGGCGACGAGCGTCGAGGAAATGGTGTGCTAGCGACTAGAGTTGCGGAGCTGTAGCGCGGGCGACGGGAGTTGTAGAGTTGTCGCGCGGACGCGGGCTACGAAGGCCGCAGTCGCAGACCTATTGCGCGGAGGCGAGCAAAAGTGGGAGGACTAGCGAATGGTTGTCACGGCGACTAGCGACGGTCGTTACGACTATGGTGCGCGACCTGAGCGACGGTCGTTGGTAGTCAAGATAGGTGGCCGACCCCTTGGGTGGCCAACGCCCTTTTGGATGGCCGAGCCCCTCGGGTGGCCGACTCCCTTAAGGTGGAAGGCGTACCAAGGTTTCTTCTTAAAGGAAAAAGCACGTGACTTGATTATGTGACGCTTTGATCGGCCCGTGAGCGTTAAAAAGTCAACCGTTGACTGGGTGATGTGTCGCGCAAAGTGGGTCCCCTAGCGGGCCCTGCTGGTCTGACCAGAATAGGGTATGAACAAATGTCAAGGTGGATTTCTTTAGAAAAGAGAATGATTATGATCGTCTGGCGAGTAACTCTAAGAATTAAAAGTTTTAGTAAAGTCTGTGACTGAGAGATATAATAGTTAAAGGCTTAAACTTTGGTGGATGCGCAATGTATGTGAAATTAAGAATAGTATGTTTTTCTTTGTTATAAATTTGATAATAGTTTCGACCGATTTTATTTTGAGGCATCAGAGTGCGCTGCAGAAATATGATGGTCTTTTGGTAAGACGTTTAAGTGCTTGTTGATGTTGGTTATCCAATTTGGATAAGTCGAAGTATTATTCTTCGAAGGTTATCTGATGGTTTTGGTTTTTGTGTCAGACAAAAAAATTAGATGGGGGAAATATTGATCATTAGGTGATCTTATGGTTTGGTTATTGAATTGCTTAGACATTTTGTGGTTTTGATTTAGTTGAGCCTTAGATTTTGAGTTTGTGATCTTTTGTAGTTGAAAAGTATGGGCAAAAAGTTGAGCTTGATGTTGCCTTAAGAAACCGTGTGTTTGAAGTAATAAAGTGTTTTTGGAGTATATAATATTGGGATATTCGATGTTGATGATTTGATCATAGATAATCATATTTGAAAGTCTAACAATGTGGGTGAAGCTTTGGACAGAAGGCGTACAAAGATGTTTAGTAACTTTGGTTATGAGTTACATTCAGCTGTCAGTGAAATGTTATTAAGAGCGTATTGATATGGCTCCATTGTGATTTTGTACGGGCATAAATTTTGATTTGAAGATTTTGGAGTATAAATCCTTGTGATCAGTATGAAAATTGATTATTACTTTTGGTGTACGATTGAAACTAAGCGTGTCAGTGTTAGGCATTGTGCCAAGGCTATGGTTTGATGTGTTATCATAATGGCGCAACGGGAGCTTGTTGGTATTGTATTGATTTTAGATCATTTGAATTTTGATTGGAGTAACTTGATTTAGCGCGTTTCATTTGTTAGCCAAGTATAAATACTTTGAGGATCAATCTGAATATATTTTGAGGGTGATGATGACAATCATAGTTAAAACTCAAGTTTGAATTTCGTGAAATACGTCAGATGGGATGTGAAATTGCTTAATACTTGGGACACTTCAGGCTTGAAGTTAAGCGTGTTATCTGGGTTGTGTAAAGTATATGGTTTGATATATTATCAGAATAGCGAAGTGGAGGCGTTACGTATTGGGGATTGATTTCATTTATTGAAATTTTGAATGCCGTAATTGTATCTCATTCCATTTTGTAAGCTAGTTAAGCCATGTATCTTTTGAAGTTAGGATTCCAGTTATAGTATGAGTAATGTTTTGACTCGTGTTGGGAAGCGAAAAACTACTTTTGATAATTAAGAATCGTTTTAAATTCCGAGGACGGAATTTTTCTTAAGGAGGGGAGAATGTAATACCCCGAAAATTTTCTTTTCCTTGTACGAAATTAGTATTTTTGAATAAATAAGTTTGTGGTCTTTTTTATAATTGAGAAAATGGTTTGGGTTTGTTTCTAAAATTTTTGGTCGAATGAAAAGTGATTTCATTCGAATCAAAATGAAGGGAAATGGGGTTTTGGAGTTTTTGATGTTTTTGGTCGACTTAAAAGTTTCAAGTCAAATCAAAACTAGTTTTCGGTCGCATAAAAATAGTTTGGCTTCAAATGAAAATGAGTTTTGCTTCAAATAAAAAGATTTTGTGTGTGAAAATGAGCTACTGAAGTTTTTAGTCGACTTAAAGGTTTAAGTCGACTGAAAACTAATTTTCGGTCAAAAAAAAATTAAAAAAAATTGAACACGTACTTTTAGTCAACTGAATAGTACTTTTTAGTCGAATTAAAATTATTTTCATTATAGGTGTTATCGGTCGACTTAAACCTCAAGATTTTTGGGAAATGCATTTTCATGGCTAAAGGATTGAGTCGACCGAAAACTATTTCGATCGAATGCAAACTTGATTTTTTTTGTCCCATATAAATAGTGTTTTATTTCATACCTAGCCCTTTTGGGTTCTCTGTTTCTTTTCTTTTCCTTTATGCGAGAGAGAGAGAGAGAGAGAGAGAATAAGGCTTGGAATGTTTGGAAGCTCTATGGAGGAGCTTAAGGATTTGTGACTCTCAAAAGGCTTGATAAAGTAAGGGTTTAATCTTCAAAATTCAAATCAACGATGGACTTATCGCTCATGTAAGTCTTTGGATTTTTTTGAAATCCCAACTTTTTCAAATAGAGATTAGTGATTCTTCCTCTCCATTTTGTTTTGAACTTTGTTAAGAATGACTTGTTGTCAATTCTATGATTTGTGAAAATCAAATTCCGTCAAATTTATTTGACCTCCGAATTTTGACATATCGATATCGTTCGTTTCAGTAATTTATGATCGTTATTATTTCGTGAACTTCACTTATTGTTTGACAAGTCTGTTATTTGATAATGTTATTTGGAAACCTTTGAATATGGTTTGACATGTCCGATATTTGATAACGGTTATTCTGAGATTTTTGTTTTGGATAAGTTTATGAGCCATGTCAGAGTGTATGTGACTTATTTTTGACTTACCCACGTGGAGTGAAATGTGGGCTAGCTTAGGGGAGTTGAGCTAGAGATCGCAATCTTACTTTCTGAACCTGCCTCATATGTGAGGAATGACGTATGTGACCACTTTCTGAATGACTCTTTAATGTCTGTCTCCGTACTCAGATATATTTTGAGATTTGATATTTGGTCTGATAATGTTTGTCTCTGTACTTAGATATATTTTGACATTTGATAGTTGGTCCCATAATGTTTGTTTGTGTACTCAGATATATTTGATATTCGATATTTGATCTGATAGTGTCTATCTCCGTATTCAGATATATTTTAACATTTGATATTTGGTCTAACCACTGTTCAGTTGAAACTGGTGTGCCTTTGAAATATTGTCTTTCAGATATAATTTGACATTTGAAATTTGATTTGGTGTCCGTTCCTCTGAAACTTTTGTGTCTGACTTTGTATTCAGATATGTTTTGATATTCAAAATATGGTTTGATTATCCGTTCCGTTAGAAAAAAATTGTGCTTCCGAAATTTCGTTTCTCAGATGTTTTGTTTCCGATTGATTGGTCCTTTGAGCGACCTTACTGGACATTTGTCTCATTCCCTTATTGTTTTTGCTTTCAGGTGGTTAGTAGGTGGGATTTTGGATTTGAAGAGTTAGCTGCCTTATTTCAGAGTTAGTATTGACATTTACATGTAACAACTAAAATAAGTTGGTATCATTTAGGTTTTGTTTTGAAACTCCATGCTGGAGAAACTTTTGGATTGTATAAAAGCTTTGGGTCCCTATGTCGGATATTGATACATTTTGGGAATTATTAGTGCATGCTATGACTTCCGTTTGGGAGACTTCTGATAATTATAAGGCTGTTTTCTGATTTTTGCTTATTCGGCATTAACGCTCTGTATAAAAATTTGGGGCGTTATAATATCCTCCTGATTTAAACATAAAAGAAACCTGCTGTTGAAGATGACAGGTAAGTAAGGATTGAACTACCATTGGCTTAACTTTTAGATAGCACTAGCAACTTGTGGCAATTAACCACACAAAAAGAAACAAAATCCAACAGTTTCAAGATTGTCTCCAAAGGAACCAAACACAGACTAGTGCAAGTAGATATAACCAACTTAGTCTTAAGCAAAGAAGGGAACATATTGAGAGAACAAACTCAATGAGAAGGGAAACAATTCAACTTCAGAAAGACAAGAGTGATGGAAGCAGTGTTGTTTTTAACAAAAGAAGGAAGATTGATTGGCTTCTGAGAGCTCAAGCAACTACACTTGATGAAGGTTTGTCGATTCTTAGTGCATCTTCTGAAAAAAAAAATAATTACAACTCTTTTCCTAAGAAAAAAAAACTAATTGTGAAATTCGAATAGCGGAGGAGACCAGTAACTGTGAAGAATATGGAGTACTGGAGCTGGAAAATGTTGATGATTGTGTACATTGTGGTGTTAGGCGGTTCCAATATGAACTGCCAACATTTTGCTGCCAGAAGGGATAGGTCAAACTAGCGCCAATAGACATACCAGTTGAGTTGAAAGCATTGTTTAGTTCTGAAATTGAAGAAGGAATAGAATTTTTGAGGAACATCGAAGCATACAACAGTTTATTCAGTTTTACATCATTCGGGGTGAATATCGACAAGGAATTTGCATCATCAAAGAAGGGGATATACACATTTAGAGAACAAGGCCAAATATACCATAATATGCCAGCTTTGGTTCTCACAGAAAATAGGCCCCCTTACTTCTAACTATATTTCTACGATACTGCTAATGAACAGCAAAATAGAATGAAAATATTCCAACATGCAGACTTGAGCGAGGTATAGTCAAAACTAATGGAGATTCAACGAGGTAACCCATATTAACAATTCCTTCGGAGACTCAAAGACTTTCTATCACTGAATGATTTTCAGATACATATTAAGAAGGATGTCAAATTTGTTCAACAGTTTACAATGCTCCGTCAGCTGACCAAGTCGCCGCTATATGGATAGAGGGCAATGATCATCATGGACCTCTAGAGCATGATATCAATGTCCATGACATTCTGGCAGCAGCCATAGATTTAGGCATTACTATGGTAGCTATGATCCTTTGCAATATCCCTTGTTGTTTCCACAGGGTGAAGTTGGATGGTATCAAAACATTAAAAAGAGAGGGATAGAGGAAATTGCTAATGCCCTAGGCCAATTACAAGATTTAGGAGAGACGGTCTATCAATCTGTAGGGCCCTTTTCAATTGTTGAAGAAATATTTTCTCTAGAGAAAACAGGTAAATTTTTTAGGGCTTTAGTTTTGTGTAAACTTAAAATTTAAAGTACCTGCTAAAATATTTCCTTTCTTTTCAAAATTTTTAGGAGTTGCTGAGGAAAAATCTAGGTATGTATCTTGCCGAGAGTACTACTGTCATAAACTTCAGATTCCCACACATTCTATCAACAGGCCATCTATTACAACAGTATGCAGTAGACATGTATATTAAGCTGGAGACAACTTGGTTGAACTATTATCGTAAAAGGCTATCAGATCTTCTTCGTGAGTTATATCAAGGGACAGTCAACAATGTAAATGTTGGAGAAACTAGGGGAAGTGAGGTTGGAAAAAGAGTTGTGTTATCCGCTTCATTTGTTAGAGGCCCAAGAGACATGCTTTGTAGATATTTAGAAGCAATGGCATTGGTTCGGCGCTTTGGGAAACCCGATATTTTTCTTGTGATGACTTGTAACCCTGACAGGCAATAAATTACTAATGAGTGCTTCCCAGACAAAAACCTCAGGATAGACATGCCGATGTTTTCAGGGCAAAACTTCAGGACCTTAAAGACCAACTTTTCAAGAAAGAAGTATTTGGGAAAGTGGCAGCAAATGTTCACGTTGTTGAATTTCAGAAAAGAGGCCTGCCAAACGCTCATATGCTCATTATACTCAAGCCAGACTATAAAATAACAACTTCAGATCAATATGACAAGTTTGTTTGTGCAGAAAACCCGAATCTAGAGAGGCAACCTAAACTTCATTCTTTAGTAGTTAAGCATATGATGCATGGTCCCTGTGGCAATCAAAATAAGAAAAATCCTTGCATGGTTAACGAAGAATGCAAGAACCATTACCCTCGTGGGTTTTGCTCTAAAACTATCCAAGGTAAAGATGCTTACCCAATCTATAGGAGAAGGGATAACAAACAAGAGGTTTTAGGTCGAACGAAACTTTCAAACAACCAATGGGTGGTTCCATACAACCCATACCTACTCATGAGATAAAATTGCCACATTAATGTAGAGATACACTTAGGGTTGAAGGCAATAAAGTACCTTTATAAATATATTTATAGGGGCCACAATAAAGTAGCGGTACATATCGAATTTGATGATAATGTGAGTGTAATTGATGAAATCCAAAGATTTCAAGATGCTTGGTGGGTATCAGCCCCAAAAGCCATGTGAAGGACATTTGAGTTTAATTTGAATGAGATGAACCCAATAGTGATTAACTTGTAGTTGCACTTACCTAACAAACAATACTTGACCTATTGGAAAAATCAAGATATGAGAAATGTTGCTCTTTGCAATCATGCGACCAAAATAATGCTTATAGAATTCTTTAGGATGGATGCCAACGATGCAAAAGCCAAAACGACAAAATACCTGTATAGTGAATTTCCCGAGCACTATGTTTGGGACAGAAATGGGAAGTGTTGGAGAGAAAGAAAGAAAAGAAGTGTTATTGGCCGCATCAATGGTGTTAACCCAATAGAAGGCGAAAGATATTTCCTACGGTTATTGCTTAATCATGTTAGAGGACCAGAATCATTTGAGGATCTACTAAAAGTTAATGGAGTTCAATACAAAACATTCAAGAAAGCTGCTAAAAAAAGAGGACTTCTAGAATCAGACCAGAGCATAGTGGATTGTTTAATGAAACAACAACATTCCAAATGCTGAAAGTCCTTCAAAGATTGTTTGTGATGGTCTTGGTATACTGTGAACCAGCAGATGTTAGGAAACTATGGGATTTAAACTTTGAAGCAATGTCTGATGATTTTAGGAAAGCAAAACCAGATTTTCCTCATTATTATCTGTCATCAACACTAGGAAGCATCAGTTTTTTCTTAGAGAGTATGGGGAAGAAAATTTTAGATTTTGATTTACCTCCTTTCGTTCCAAATGACAGTGAAAACAAAATACACTACCCAAGAGAAATAAGAGATGAACTAAATGTTGGAATCCCTCCTGAAGACATCGTTGCAGTTTCAAGTTTAAATGAAGAACAACATGCAACATACAAAAAGATATTGCATCGAGTACATTCGAATTCAAGTGGGGTATTTTTTATTGATGGCCCTGTGGGGGGAACACGCATTTCTTTATAGAACTTCGCTGGCACATGCTAGGACAAAAGGATGGATAGCTTTAGCTACAGCAATTTCAGGAGTAGCGGCTGCAATAATGCATAGTGGTCGTACAGCACATTCTAGGTTCAAAATCCCAATCATTGTTATACAATGCAGCTTATGTAACATCCAAAGCAAAGTGCAACCAGTGAGCTTTTGCGTAAAGCTAAGCTAATCATCTGGGATGAGGCGCCCATGGGAAAACATTTTGCAATTGAAATTATTGATGGGAGCTTGAGGGATATAATGAATTGTGACGAACCTTTTAGAAGGAAGGCTATAGTTTTTGGTGGTGACTTTCAACAGGTGCTACCTGTTGTGCCCCGGGCAATAAGAGCTGAGATTGTTGATGCAAGCCTTGTAAAATCACCGCTTTAGGACTCTATGGAGATAATCCAGCTCACAAAAAACATAAGGGCAAGATCAGATCCTAATTTTAGCAATTTCCTGCTTAGAATAGGGGATGAAAATGAGCCAACAATTGAAGATGACTTGATATCTCTTCCATATGAGATGGTAGTAAAAAATCGAGATGGTAAATCTCCAGAAGAAGCATTGATTCAAGAAATCTTTCCTTTCATACAACAAAATGCTGGTTCGATCGACTACATGAGTGAGCGGGCAATCTTAGCAACAACAAATGAAAATGTAGACATGCTAAATGAGAGATTAATTAAAGCTTTCCCTGGAGAAGGAAAGAATCTTTCACAGGTATGATGAAGTAGGCGATGACACTAACCATTATTACCAAGAAGAGCTTCTAAATACTTTGATGCCAAATGGCCTACTGCCCCATAGACTAATCCTAAAAGAAAACTGTCCAATCATGTTGTTAAGAAATCTTGACCCTTTAAATGGCTTATGCAATGGAACAAGCATGGTTTGTAGATCATTAGGCGAGTTCGTTATAGCTGCAGAAATAACTGTTGGCCAACATGCTGGCAATCAAGTGTTAATACCAAGGATACCACTTTTTTGGGCTGAAAACGAAGGGTATCCTTTCAAGTTCAGACAGACACAATTTCCAATTAGACTCTGCTATGCAATGACAATCAGTAAAGCCCAAGGACAGACCGTAAAACATGTTGATGTCTACCTCCTAGAACATGTCTTCTCATATGGACAACTTTATGTAGCCTTATCAAGAGGTACATCCATGTTGACAACCAAAGTTCTGATGAAGCAAGAAAAAGAGAAAAAAGCACAAAAGTTGTGCACAAAAAATGTGGTATACAAGGAAGTTTTCACGTCCCAGAGGTAAATAGCCCTTCAACAATCTATATTTACATTTTGTAAATTAGAACTACATTATATTTAAACTTATTTCCCAATCAGTTAAATACTGCAACTGTGCCATTACTTTAAACTATAATGCTATTGTCTTATGGATTTATTTCAATTTAAGACAAAATCATTGAGATTTCCCTACTTATGGTGGCCTATGAGAGTACATTGTTTATAGCATATTTGTTACCCTCTCCTGAATGCTCAAATAGTCACTATTCACTGCATTGTTATAGTTATAATCTAAAAACAAAATTCAAAGCTCATAGAATTAATGTCGGTGCCAACTGCTTTCTTGATATGAACATCGAAGATGTCTACTAAGGGAGCAATGCAGTCACAAGAAATAGAAGAACCACAGCTAGAACACATCCCAATAACATCTCTTCAAATAAACCAAAAGACCTAGACCATCAAAGTAGTGGTGTTACGACTGGGTAGTCCAGAAAGATACAACAATGTAAGGGGCTTTGGAGAAGTGTGGAAAATAATCATTGCCGATGAGGAGGGAAAAAGCTTTGACTAAGATTTATGCCTAAAAAGAAGCATACTCTATTACACTTTGTTTCTTAATACTTTAAGAGCTGATGTATTTTCACTATTAACAAGCAAACAAAAAATTGTAATCAAGATACATGCACTAAAAGAACTCCTAAATTTACATATAGGGAACAAGAATGCAAGCAGTCATGTTCAATGATGTCATCTCAAAGTTTGAACCAATGCTTAAAAGAGGAACAACCTACTAGATATCGGACGGAACAGTTAGGCCAACGAACCAAAATTTCACAAGTGTCGACAAGCAAATTGAGTTGTCATTTCTAGTGACAACTAACATCATTGAAGTTCCCTAAAGAAACTTGCATGGATAATATCTTGAAGAACTTTCTACCGATCCAACAGGCAATACAAAAAGGCCCTATAGCATTCTCAAGTAAGATGATGGAAAAAAAAAAAGGAAAATCAACTAGCACACATTATTGCATTTAGATTTTCATTTTGTACCCGTCGTGCTCACTTTAATGTTAGCTTTGTTAAGTCAATCATTAGACTAGAGTTAAAACCTTATAATTGAAGACCACTAATAGTAAGAGTGACACCCCCCTATCAACTAAATGTTAAACTAATTAATTGATTAGAAGTTCGTTCAACTAATTATTATGAATCCTTACAGAAATCATTAAGGTTAAGCGGAGGATTCAACATTCCTAAGATAGATAGAGCTAGAGAAAAAAGGAGAAGAGGCCTCGAAGATATACCGCAAAATCAGTAAAGTTCAATTTTAGGTTGCCATAAAAAAAATGAATAACTTGATAGTTAGCGCTTGAATGATTTAATTTTGAAGGAAGTAATGAATTTCATGATTAATCAAATGATCAATTCTCCCTTATAGTTGATACAAACATTATCATACTCAGTTGTAAGACTGTTTGAGGTTAATACTGGAACAATGTTTGCTATGTTGCCATTGAGTTCCACTTGATAATTGCACAATTGCCAATAGTTCATTGTCATATGTTTACATACCCAATGTCTTAGGCCCCCAAGCCTTGCTGAAGTTAGCTAAAAGGTAACCTTGATGCTACAAAACTGCTCTCATCCCTCTATCACAAGCTTATATTTCTAGTCCAAGTGGTAGGTGAAAATGAGGGATAACAAGAGTAGGAGTAGAGACCATAGCTTCCTTCAGAGAAGGCCTTAGAAGCTTCAGGGTTCCATTGGAAACTATCCTTCTTGATATTTATTGTTAATGGCTTCAAAATGAGGCCAAAGTGCTTGAGAAATCTTTTGTGATAGCCTGTTTAGCCCAAAAAACCTCTTAATGCCTTCACGCTCACTGGGGGTGGCCAATGTACCATTGCCTCTATTTTGGAATGGTCAGCAGCTACACCTTCGCCAGAGATGGTGTGGCCTAAGTAGTCCAGTTAAAATTTAGCAAATAAACATTTGCTTATGTTTTAATACCAACTTTAACTGATGCTCATGCTCTGAAAGGTCTTGGGTGTAGACCAAGATGTCATCAAAGAAAAATCATACATATTGCCTTATATAAGGCTTGAACGCTAAGTTCATTAAGGGTTGGAAACTAGCTAGTGCATTAGTGAGCCGTTAGGGTATTACCTTATAGTTAAAATGTCCAAAACAAGTGGAGAGTTGTTAACAGAGCACTTATAAGTGAGAATTGATCCTGATGGAGTATACTCACATCTTATATATGTGAAAAGGCAAAAAGGCTAAACTAAAAAGAAGGAATATGAAGGAATAGCGAGAAGATTGGTCAGTTTTTAGTTGGTAAGTTGTTAACAGAAGCGCAAAGCCTTCTGGTTGAGCGAAGGGGATATACCAGCAGAATATTCTTTCATTATATGATGAATGTGCACATGTAAGCCAATCAAATTGGCACCGTGAGGGGTAGGTAGTTGATAGGGGGGACAACAAAAGATAGAGGGTGGACAGTTCCTCTTCCAAGTGGTAGAGAAAGCATTACGAAATCATAAGCTATGGCAGTCCTGGTGTTCTTAACACTAATATATATTACAATATATTTATGTTGCCTCTGATCGTGCTCTTTAATTTTCTTGTACCTTTTCTGTCATTAAAAAATCCATGAGCAGGGACGAAGACCTTATACTGGTTCTATAGTGGTAGACCTTAAGTACTGTTGGAGTGAGTCAGGGAGAATGTTGTGGATTTTCTCATGTAGTTTGTTGAACATATTTCTTTCAGAATTTGCCTCAGTGCTCCTTTCACCACTTTGTTAAGTGAATGAATGTCATGACTTTCCAGTTGAGTCAAATAGAGCATGCTTACATACTTATCATGTTTATTATTACCTTAATCAGGTTTCATGATAAAGGCTTGCTTGCCCGCATATAAGTCATCCATGACGTAGTTATACGTGTAATTGCATTGCATCTAAACATCTTCACACACCCTTTTGTACCAAACTAAAAGTCACGAACAGAAGATACAGTCACAACTAAACAAAGATCCAGCCATCTGCTTAAGTGAAATAGTCGTAAATCATCATGGGCATGTCTTTGAATAGAATTATTTCATGTTCAACTGCAGTTGAGTATAGTTATAAATAGGTGACTTCATTTGCGTCCTTCTCAAGTTTTATCTCAACGGCTTCGTAATTCAAGAAGTGCTTGTCTTTCACACACTGTAATTTGTTAGATAAGCCATATGGAAAATAGTAGCATCATGGAGTACTCATAGTTTCTTTTCTTCGCTTTCTACATTTTGCTTGTCCTTTGGAATTTTCGACCTCACCTTTGGTTGTCTTGCCATTAATTCCGATCGTGTTTGCTTATGAAATTAAGACACATGAACATTAAGCTTTGCGACAAAGGGCTGCTACTGCTCAAGAAACTTTTACTACCAAACCTCTTTCTACCTCTCAGTTGGATGAGCTTAAAGCCTTTGCCACTCAAAAAAAATTCAGTACTATAAAGAAAATTGCTGAGAGTTCTAATACTTATATTGTTTTGTGATAAGTTGTTAGTGCTATAACCGAGAACACAACCAAGAGGTTAATAGAGAGTATAGGCCATCATGTGATTCTTGAACCCAAGCAATTGGGAATTAGGCTTTATAGACTAGTTAAGAGGGAGGATATGGAACACTTCATGCACAACAATCTTCAGCATACTTACACTTGGCTATTTCGGCACAATGATCTTACTATTAATTTATTCTCTAACCGTGACAAAGATATATGTAATATCCCGAACTTCAGGAGCTATTTGAAATAACCATCGGTACCTCAAAAAATAAACGACGCTAATTTTGAGCAATGCACGGGTATTAGTACAGTATGGGAGCTTAAAACAATTTTAGGGCAAAAATGTAAAATTTGAAATTTGAGGGGCATTTTCGTAAATTTGGAAAATTGTGGGGGCATAACTGTAAATTAATTTCTCTGTGATGAAAAATAATAATATGGGTGATCGTATGTGTTTTAGTGATATTTAATCAAATCAGAACTTCTTCGAGGCCAAAAGGTAATTACGTAAAGTTTGGGGGCCATTTGCGCAATTTTGTAAAAAGTATTTAGAAGCTATTCTTTTAGCCTGACACCTCATACTAGCTTAGATGACTAAGCTAATCTAATTAAAGAGTGTAATAATGGTTCTTGGGGATATGGGGATAAAGGAGCCTCGGATGAAAAAGAAAAAGAAAGGAAAGGAAAGAAAACAGAAGAAGAAACAAGAAACAGAGAAGAAGAAGAAGAAGAAGAAGAAGAAGAAGAAGAAGAAACAGGGATTCCGTGGAGGGGGAAGAAAAAACAAAGATGAAAGAGGAAGATTTAGGCCAATTCAGCAGGTAAACCCCTACCCAACTCTAGTATGCATAGTATAGTATGCATTTGTGGTATTTACATGTGTGTTTCATAGCTATAGAGCACGTGAGTAAGCCATGATCATGGCTACGCAAAGGGTATATTTTTATGAGAATCGAATGCCTCGGGTGTAGAATTATGACAATAGTTCTATGTAATTTTGATGTGTAAGTTGTTTTCAATAGATTTTCGGGCTTGAAGGGGTAAAGAAGAAGACTTGTAGTGGTGTAATGTATGTATATTTACAGTGTGTATGTGTGTGTGTGCATATATAATGTTTCAGTGAGTAACAGTGGTCAAAATTGTGTGGGTAAGCATATGTAAATGTGAACTAGGGAGAGTTAGGAAGTGGGCTCAGTGAGTGTGGTAGCCGTGAGTGGAGGTGTGGGTTGTGAAGTTGGTGTGTATGTTAGTACTGTGTATGTGTATGTTCTTGGTGTGCGGGTGTGTGTAAATGTGATAATCCGTGTGTATGGGTTGGTAAAGGAGGTGTAATTGCATTTAAATTATGTTAGTGGATGTTAAGTAATCCATGTAGGTGTCTTCAAGTGTATTGAGGACAAATCAATGGGTGTATGTGGAGTTGAAGCAGCCATGTGCTTCGGCTGAAGGTGGGAGAAGAGTAGGTGTAAATAAGGTGAAATAGTAGGTGTGTGATCCAAATAGTAATTGTTTTTGTCGCTAAAAAGGGGATATTAATTTAGGCAGTTCCCCATGAATTTTTATAAATAGTTAGAGTCAAAATTAGACAAAGTCTAAAACAGTAATCCCTAATATTGTTATGAGACCTACGCTCTGAACGTTTTTGAGAATTTTTGGTGTCTGCGAAGAACGTTAAATTAGGGCACTGATAAACAGGAATATTGGATTATTTAACCTAGTAAACCAAATTATTTTAATCTAAAAATTTTATGAAAACCCTATTTTACTCTGGTAATTCACTATCTAAAATTTTGTGACATTATGAGGCCGATAGGTATTTTTCACAAAACAAGCCTTTTAACGCTCGGTTCGGACACCGATTCGGCATTTTTGGGCGAAATTTTTTTAAAATACTTTTTAGTGTATAAATAATATCAAGATACTTAAAATAATATTTTAAGATTTTTAGGATTTTTCAGGTGCCAGAACCCCACAGGGGCATTTTGGTATTATGCCACCCAAAAGGGGTATTTTGGTAATTTGACCTAAGAAAGGTATTTTGCATAAATTCACATATGGGAAGCTTATTTTAATGATTCTACTTACGGGAAGGCCGTTTGGGTGATTTAAGTCTGAGAGGGACTTTTTGGTAATTTTACACCCTAGAGGCGTTTCAATAATTTTACATACCTGGTGAGGGGGGTTCATTTTGGGAGTATTTGTGAGTCCGTATTAAGTTATAGGGTTAATTACACATGGCACCCCTGAGGTTTGCCCATAATTACACACGAATCCACCTATCTTTGTAAATTACACTAAGCTACAAATTTTTATTTTTCTGTTAACAGAGTTAACAAAATTAATGAAAGGACGGTCATACCCCTGATAAACAAGTTAATTTACCCCTTATCTCTTTCTCTCTCTCACACACACACACACACGCCGACAGCACCCTTTGGACTGCACACCCACTGCCGGTGAAGCCACGGGCCACCAACCGTAGCCACCATGACCCATCACCGCCCCCATCACCATGAACCACAAGTGCCGGCCACCACCACTCTGCGAAGACAACCAAGATCTGGGCGCAGATTTGGGGGCAGGGCAGCCGGCGCAGATCATCGACCAGGAAAATGATAGTCGAGGCGAGTAACCGATCACCGGCGAAGTGCAGGTGATGGTTGCCGGAAGCAACAGCCAAGAGATCCAAACTTAAATCCCGGCCAAACGCAACAATGATGCAACCAAGGGACCCACTGGAGATCGAGAAGATGCCGGGAAAGGTTCCACACCATCGGGAAACAGCCGCCAGCCAAGAAACCAAGAGTAGCTCTGAAGATTACATCCTAGCAATCGGTAAGAGTCTTCGAACACGACCAACCAAAATGGTCGGAAATAGCCCGAACCTAACCACTTCCGTCCAAATCCGAATCACCAGCCATTAGCAGCAGCGTCGTTGGCTTCCGAACTCATGCAGCGGCACCGGAGAACAGCCTTCAACCTCATTCTTTAACTCTCCTGATTTGAATTATTTTTTGTGTAGTTTGAAAAATGGTGATTTTTGAGGTGGCCGGTGATGACTAAATATGCGATGGAGACAGTGGTATTTCGGCGCCGCTGCTTGAATCTGGCAATCGGAGAAGACCCATATACTACCCGATTGCTGTGGAGTTAGTCCTAGCGGCTGTAGTGGTGGATCGACAGAGTTTCATAGCTATGGTGGTGGTAATTTTGTTGGATCTCAGAGAGAGAGAGAGAGAGACCCAGATCTGGGCGCTGATCCATGAACACCTTGTTTTCTTAGCATGCTTTGGCCGGAATCTGGAGTCACCGGTGATTCTGCACGGAAGAAAGAAAGGGGAAGATCTAAGGGCATTTTTGGTATATCATAATAAATTTGTGTTGCCCTAAATTTTTTTGACGATTCTAACGGAAGTGGGTTTTGTGTAATACAATGACAAACCTCAGGGAGCGGAGTGTAATTTTCAAAAGATAGGAGGGTCCGTGTGTAATTTAGGGTAAACCTCAGGGGTGCCGTGAGTAATTAACCCTAAGTTATAATATTGTGCTGTAGACTATGTTCTGATGATTTGATCATCTCATTTAGGTTAAAGCTAAATACTTCCAGATATGATAAATTAGCTGCGGATCCAGGTAATGGTTTCTGTCCAAACCTCAAGCCATCAGTTTACTCACAAAATTATTCTTTTGTTACTTATGGCCGTTGTTGAACTCTAAGTATACATTGATTTTGATCTGTTATTGCCAAGTAAACCCTGATGTTGAGCCTGATTTAATTATTGAACTCCTATTGGTGCTCACTTTTTATTGCATATCGAGCATTGATCTATCTATTGATTCTGAGATATATATCTTTTATATACTAACATGAGAATCTGTTCTGTTCTGAGGCGGGCGTTATAAGACTAGTCTGAGTCCAGGTTAGTACCTAAATGGACAGGTATTCTGGTACATCATGCATGTGTACATTTTCTGAGCCTTACCTGTATGGCATTGTTATTACCCATGATCAATATCTTCTGAATTTATGTGCATTGTATCTAAATTTATAGTTCAAAAATTTCTGAGAACAATTGTTTGAAATCCCTTAACTGTTTGTCTTTGAATTGTGGTAACTTCCTCTGAGATTGCTTTGTATACGACCTTATTAAGCTCTCAAAAGCTCACCCTTCGTTTGACTCCCTTTTGCAGGTGATGATCAGCTGTCTCATGTTCTGGCATAGGTTAAATTCTGTGTGAGATTTCGATGAGCCCATCACTACTGGGTAATGTGACCCCTGTGCGGGTTTGTACCGTCGATTCATTTTATCAGGTTATTGAGAACCTAGGTTTTAATAGTTAAGTTCGAACAGTTATTGAAATCTTGTATTTTAAGGAACTTAGACCGGTGTTGGACTAGGTACTTTAAAGTATGTGTTGGTGAACAGATTTGACAGGTTTGATGTGATTCGGTAGGTTAACGACCCGGGGGTTCAGGGCGGCTGAAAGCTTCGAATTTCCGGGGAGTTACAATATGTCAGTTTCTATTTCTTTTGTTGCTGTTTCTACTGTTCTACAGGCATTCTTGGAGTAGTAGTTAATGCAAAACCACTCTCAAGCATTAGGAGAAGCAGAGATGGGACTGTGCATAAAAGGCGAGAAATCATCATGATGGACAACAAATATTTCACTGAAACTAAGGCCATCAGATGCTCCAAAAAAAATTAACTAATGTTGTTTATGTAATGCAGGTCAACTTTCACAACTATAACGCTTTGGGGTGACTTGGCAACCAATGAAGGCAAAAATTTAGAGACAGAAGCCAAAGAACATCCAATTATTGTAGTAGATAATGTCAAAGTGACAGAATATCAAGGTAAACTACCTTTAAATTTAAGTGTTTTACTCAGAATTTTAAAAGCATTATAAAAGGAAGAACATAACACTTTGAAACATATTGCAGGTGAACCTCAACTGTCACTATCATTCATCAGCACACTACAAATTAACCCAAAAATCAAGAAAGCGACTTTGATCGGAAACTGGTAATACACGTTCTTTTTTAAACGTGATCTAAACCGAACGAAACATTACGTAATGCAGAATTCTCGCACTTTCTAACTTTAAACATAGGTTGAAAAGGAAAGTCCATGTCTATCACCAATCGGAAAAAATGAGAGAAGCAACAGTTGTAACTGTAACGCCCCCGAAAATTCGGAGCTCCGCCGCCCTGAACTCCGGGGTCGTTAACCTACTGGATCACATCAAACCTGTTACATCTATTCACTAACACATACTTCAAAACATTTAATTCAACACCATCTTAAATTCTTCAAATACAGGCTTACAAGACTGCTTAAACTTAAATTATTGAAGCCTAAGTTCCTTACAAACTCAAGTCCTTATGAACCAAGGTAACGGTACTGACCCACGCAGGGGTCTCATTACACGAAAGTGGCGGCTCACCGGAAGCTCACACAGACTCTAACCCATTCCCGAATCTGCTACAGCTTATCGTTACCTACAGAAGGGAATCAAACATAGGGTGAGCTTTTGAGAGCTCAGTAAGGTCGTACAAGGACTACCGACAGGATTACAAAACGATTCCAAGAATCCAACTGACAAAGATTTCTAGAATACTTCAAACGGTCAAAAAACTCAATGATTCTCAAAATGATCGAAATTCACAGAAACAGATACCAAAATAAACAATAATACCCATGATGGGTTCCAAAACGATTAATAAAAGATCATCTTCAAAATACGATAGAGTTTTCTCAAGATATTTCAAACGTACACAGATCATCTGAGACAGTTCTTTTCAAAATACACTGAATTTCTCAAGGGATTTCAACCCAAGCACATTATTTCAGAGAATACTTTCCAGTCATTTCCGTAGTAGTCACGGCACTATACAGAACATAGAAAATCAAAAATCAATGTTGATCCTGGGCGATTGCAATAGCATTCCGGCACGCTAACAGAGTGTACACATGCATGATGTACCAGGATAATTACTAGTCCACTTGGGTACTAGCCTACTTTCCATGCAAGATTCAGACCAGCCTTATAACGCCCACCTCAAAACAGAACAGATAACCCAAGTCAACACAGAAAAATCAACAAAATCAATGGGCATTAACATAAGCTCAATCACCAAAATCAATTCATATTCCAATAACCATAATCATACTGACACAAGTCAGCATTCAGAATTTTCAGAAGAAAAATTACAGATAAACAACAAAAACGATTACGAATAATTATCGAGTTTTAAGCACAACAATCCTGAAGAACGGATACGGACAATTGTCAAATCTGCTCAGCACACAATAACAGGCGAACATCACAAGATTTCCAAATAATCGATCCAGGTTCAATATTAGGGTTTTCTGGACAAGAACATGCTGATATCAATGCATACTTCAGAGTTCGACATTAGTCATAAGTAATTCAAAAGAGTACTTACAAGTACGAGTTATCAAAATAACGGTTCGGACGAAAGTCCTTAGCTAAGGTTCAGATAGAATCCCTTACCTGGATCCGCAACTAAATTATCTAACCGGAAGTCCTTAACTTTAACCAAAACGAAATAATCGAATCATTAGAACACAGACTATAGCAAACATATTATAACTTAATACGAACTCCCAAAATGAATCCCCCCTCACTGGGTATGTAAAATTACCGAAACGCCCCTGGGGTGTAAAATTACCAAAATGTCCCTATCAAACTTAAATCACCAAAATAGTCTTCTCGTGAATAAAATCACTACAACAACCTTACCATATGCAAATTTATCCAAAAATACATTTCTTAGGTCAAATTACCAAAATACCCCTATGGGGTGGTAAATTACCAAAATACCCCCTCGTTACACTTAAATCGTCAAAATGACCTTTCCGTAAGCAACATCACTAAGATATCATTACCATATGTAAATTTACTCAAAAATACCCTTTTATGGGTAAAATTACCAAAATACCTCTCTCGAAGTAGCAAATTATCAAAATGCCCCTGGGGTTTCCCGTACCAGAAAAATCTCAAAAATCTCAAAATGTTATTTTAAGCATCTTGATATCATTTTTGGACTAAAAAGTATTTTAGAAAATTTTTGCCCAAAAATTCCAAACAGGTGTCCAGATCGAGCGCTAAAAGGCCAGTTTTACGAAAAATACCTATCGGCCTCAGAATGGTCCGAAATTTTAGAATATGAATAATATCAGTAAAATAAAGTTTTCATAAAAATTTTAGATCAAAATAACTTAGTTTACTAAGTTAATTAATTCAATAAATTTCTTTAATCTGTACCCCAATCTAGCACCCTTCGTGGACACCGAAATTTCCCAAAAAATTTCATTGTACATATCGTAAAAATTTTTGGGATTACAGTTTTGGACTTTGCCTAATTTTGTCCCTAACTATTTATTAAAATTCATGAAAAACTGCCTAAAGTAATTTATGTTTTTAGCGACGATTACACTTACTATGCAAATTAACACACCTACTACTTCACCTTATTTCACACACTCTTCATCTCTTTCCTTCAACCGAGACACGTTCAGCCCATAAACACCTCACGAACCACCAATTGATTCACTCTTAACACCCTCCAAATCAATACAAATCCTTTATACTACCTTAAGTATACCCTAACGCACACTCAAACCCGCAATTCACATACAATCACACAATTAGGCACACCCGTTGCAAGCACATTCAAGACACACACACACACACCGGTGCGAAATTTACACACATAATTTACACGTGAACTGCTACATTCCCAACCACTCACCAAACTCTCAAAACGCATACCCACACTCACAGTACACTCACATACCTGCTGAATTTCGTATATATTTACACTCCCAAGCTCAACCACTGAATTCCCATAGTATAAACACACACACACACCAGTCGCAATAACACATCATCAGCACCCCCTGCTACTGCTGCTGTCGCCTTCCCCTCACCTCTTTCACGCACACACTAGGCACCTCGCACACTGTCACCCCCTTTGGCATCGCTCCCTAGCTACTCTTCCTACCTCCTTCATCCTCCTACGTATGCAGAGCCATAGCAGATACACATCAACTGTCCAGTAGCACACGCATGCACGGCTAAGGTTTCCTTTTTCCACACATACCCTATTTTCACATACTGAAATTCAAAGGAAAAGATTACCTTGAGGAGATCCCTAAGCTTCTTCCAATCTCTCTCTTCCTTGTTTCTTCTACTGAGTTTCCCTCTTTCTTCTCTCTGTTTCTCTTGTTCCTTTCCCGAAAAGGAAAGGTTTTCTTCCTTTTTTTTTTTATCTTTCTTCTTTTCTTCACAGGAATTCATTACCCAATCTAATTTTTAAACAATTTGTTTAGCTTAGTCATTAACCAAGGAGGAGGTGTCAAAATTCTAAAAATACGGTTTCTAAATTATTTTTATAAAATTACACAAATGCCCCTAGAGTTTTCCAAAATTACAAAAATATCCTCGAACATTTCAAAAATTATATTTTTGTCCCAAAATCCTTTTTAGCTTCCACTCTCTACTACTATCCAAGCATTAACCAAAATTATCGCCCGCTTATTTTTAGGAGCACCAATGATTGTTTTAACCCGCTCCCAAAGTTCGGAATATTACAGTAACCCCAGAAGAAATCCTGACAAATGCACCAAAAATAACTCCAAGTGAGATAAACACACACACACACACACTCTCTCTCACTCACTCTTCTCTCTCTCTCTCTCACACACACATAGGTAGATTGGGAACACAACACTTATTAATAATGGCTTTACACAGAAATTGTAGTGCTCTTTTAAAGCGAAGCTACTGAGTATTGAGAACAAAGAAGAACCATGATACCAAGCATGCAAAAAATGGAGCAAAAAAGTTACTATTACAGCGAAAGGACCAACTTGTAAGGACAAAAACTGTGAACCTCCAATAACTTATGAACCAAGGTAAACTACGGAAATCAAGAAGACATGTATTTATTTGAACAAAAATATTGTTGATTCAATAATAGTGATTTAAAAAATAGGTACATGTTGAAGCTGACTGTAATTAAAGACACATAACAGGCATTTATAACATTGTTTGATGCAACCGAAACTTTAATTGGATGTCTAGTCTCAAGACTGATACAGTCAAAACAAGTATGCTACTTTCATCATTGTACGCATTGTAAAAAGTTAAACAACGACAACATCTAATATTAAAGAGTTACATACAGAACAAAAAAGATTTTGAAAAAATGGAAGGCAAAGAATTCATCTTCATCATTAGGATGGACAAAAAGACTGAAGCTGATGAAAACTGAGCAAGGTTGGTAGCACAAGAAGTTCGAGAGTACAACCCAGCATAACTACATGATGAAAACAATCGAAGGACAAATGAAGATCCTGTTCACTCCAACCATGCAAAAAAGAAGCTCAAATTTGATGAAGGCTAAAAAGAGATTATATAGTATTGTTAACTAATTTACATAAAACTAAAACTGCATCTTCTCGTTCTGCAATATCATGTTAAAATATAAAGTTTACATATTTGGAATTGTTTCTTTGACTTTCTCCATTTGCTCTTCTTCTCGCCAACAACTCAATACATGATGATTTTGAAAATTACTTTCGGCCACATCCACGTGCGTTGCACGTGCTCCGTACTAATGCGCTAATGCTTTGCACTCAGTGCACTTGATGCCACAACGCTTTGCACTCAGTGCACTAACGTGCCTTCATTGTGCTGAGCAAGCACATCTAGCATTTTGTGCTCACAATCTGCCTACTTTGTCACTGTACACTGCGTATATGTGAATGCACATCAAGAACGCGTTCATTGTGCTAACATAGTGCAACAATGTGTTAGCATGCCTGGCGTCATGCCTATTGTGCACGAAAGCATAATTGCTTGTCCAACTCAGCTCCAAGCCTTGCTTCACTTGTCATCATGTGGTCATCATGTGGTCATCATGAAAATTATCTTAGCTAACCTTAGAACAATGGCACTTGCACTACATGCCAACCCATACACGGAGCTAGACAAGCTGCCACCAAGCATGTCACTAAGGTCAACCATCCGGTGAACGTGTCAAACCCAAGATGATGCGTACCATGACACACAGCGTGTAAGCACACCAATAGCCCAATTCGTCATGATGTATATTGCCCATATGATTTAGTATAGTTCAGGGCATAACGAGTGCATGAGGCTTATGACCGTGCATTGTCGGTCAGTGCCCACCAAAAAGGTGTTTCCCTTCTATGTGCCCTTGCGTATGTCTATACGACTTCTAAGGGTTCCTTAAACTCCCTTGGGTCCCTTGCTTTATGTAGGCTTGAAAACACATGGGCTGGTGGAGTTAGGACTTGCACACACCATCTTTCCTCTTCCGATTAGAGCAATTCTTAACGGGAAAGAAATATACATTCTTTTGCTAGAATAATCATAATGCTCATTTTTTACTGCATGCATCTTGAAATTGCATTCCATAAAGCTTCGTGTTCTCGTAGTAGTTCACCCTATACGATCTCCATTCAATGTCATTCAATGTTTGCGACCATCCACGACACACATTTACAAAATTGGCGCTACAAATAATTTTGCCCCAAGAAGCACACCGATTTCATCCCCTGTGTTGTGTAAAGATTGAAACTCGATTAGAGGTGCTTTTTGAATGAGACCCTACTTTTCACATGCTTGGCAACCCTTGGATTGGCATATCTCAAATTGGCTTCTTGTATGTTCAACAAATAAAATATGCGCCTTATAATGAGCCACCGCATTGTAACACTTGCTTAAGTTAATGGCGCCACAATTGCCTTCATGCACTTCGGCTATGACCATGTCTTTAGATTCACCTAAAATGTTGGGTTGTTCGTTCGGCGTTTTTATTTTTTGCTTTTCTAATGATGACAAAAAAGATTCATTTTCTTGTGTAATTTTATTGTTTTTTGTTTGTGTTTTGAAAATCAACACTCATACAGTGAGAAATGCGAAAAACTTTGTTCCAACCAAGCTTCACTCGGTGTTAGAAAAAAGCAAAAGTATAAAAACTGTTCATGTACCGTTTTGACATCATCACATTATTGCTTCTTCACACTCTCTCTTTATTGCTACTTCACACTCTCTCTTCATAAATAGCAATTGTGCCACCACGAAGAATCATATTCCCAATCACAGGCACGCACCATGGCCACTGACAAGAACCTTTGATCTCATCTCCTCTAGCTGTATCTTAACCAAACAACCACACTGACGCAGCCGTCACTCTGCCACAAAACCACCACGCGCAACTCGCTACCACCATCATCTTCTCTCCTCCACCATGTGCAACTCGCTACCGCCACCGTACTACAACATTAATACAACTGCACCCACATCCATGTATTTTTTTTTCTCTCCACCACCATTCACAATCCCTGGCCACCATGACACCCTATCACAGCCTCAACGCCAACCCATAACCACTTATTTCACCTATTCGCAACGCAATGGTGGTGGTGGTAATGGATATTGGAGATTTCTGACTGAAGTAGGTGGGGATTGTCATTGGATAAGGAAATTGTGAGGCTGCATTTGATTAGGGTAGGCCATGAAGCTAACAATTAGAAAAAAATTATGATGTTTATGGTACATTTTACAAAAAAATAGCGAGGACATTTAAGTAAAAAGCACAAATAAAGTAGCTACACGTTCGGTATTAATGTAAGAAAAAAATTTGGCTACTACCTCGGTTGGAGGAATCTTTCTCCTACCCCTATATAGTGACAATTAATCGTTTTTAAATATTTATAGTGACTTTTATTTAGTGAAGCAAAAAAAGTACTACGAATAATTGTCGCTGAAAGTATTAGAAGAAAAGTCACGAGTTTTATTTAACAAAAAGTTACTAAAAATATATAACAACTATTAATTAACACTATACTGAGTTAGAAAAAAATTTCTAATAGGAGTAATTTATGTAACCCGCATCAGCTGTGGCTAAACTCAGCCCGTATACTCTCGTCTCAATCGCGCAACGAGTCAAAGATTGATAAGGAAAGTACAACTCCTTATGCGATTACACTCTTTACGGCGAAAGCGACACCTGACTTACGCGCGCAATCGCCCGCCTCCGAATCCATGCATCGCGTGAGTCGGGCACTCACCCTTGTCAACTCGCCCGACTCAAGGCACCTTATCATCTCACCCCTCCGCCGTGACCCATCCCCCAAATTTCTCGCCGCCGCATCCGTCACAGCCAAAAACACCACCCACACGCCACGTAGGTATCTCCCCACATCTCAAAACCCTAGCCACCACCGCCACCACTTCTCCTCCTCCCTCCACCGCCCTCTCACGACGGCGATGGACTCCGAACAGCCGGTTCCGCCGGAATCTCCCTCACATGCCGCCGAAGACTCCGTTCACGTCGATTATGATAATGTTAACGATAACATCAACAAAAGTGATGGTGAAGTTTCGGATCCAAGCGTGGCGGCTGGTGACGGTAGAGGTTTTGACGTGCCATCTACCAATGGTGAGGCTGAAGATGGTCAGCGGAAGGTTCTTCCGGCGGAGCTTTCGAGGAGTGTGGTGGTGCTGACGTGTGAATCGGCGGCTGAAGGAGGCAGTTGCGACGTTTATCTGGTCGGAACCGCCCATGTCTCTATGGTAATTCTTTTCATCTTTTTGAGTTTTTACCATTATTGATATCATTTTGGTTCTTTTTCACGTGTTTATCCAAGAATTTGCATCCTAATGACCGTAAGTTTTCGATTTTTCCGCGCTTTTCAAAAGAAAGATATATATATATATATATATATATATATATATATATATATATATATATATATAGGATCGTGATCCATTGCTAGCGCTAGCACTGTTGCTAGCGCTGTTTGGCCGTCCGCTACATAATGTAGCGGATGATAATTGGCCGTCCGCTACATTATATAGCGGACGGTGCTAGCGCTAGCAATGGATCACGGTCCATATATATATATATATATATAGGGAGCTGATCCGTTGAGAGCGCTAGCAAAATAGGATAAGTTGCAAACGCGATCTGGCCGTCCATCCCGAAAGATGGACGGCTCAGATCTTTTTTTTTGCGTTTTTTTAAGTATGTCCGTTACATTATGTAGCAGACAATTTTTTGCGTTTTTTTGACAATAATACCCTCCGAGTCCGTCTGCTATATTATGTAGCGGACAAGTTTTCAGATATTTTTTCTCTTTTGGTCATTAATGTTCTGAGAATGACAGAGTCCTTTACGTCCGCTACATAATGTAGCGGACAAGTAGACAGTATATTTTTTTTCTATGTGCCCATCCGCTAAATAATGTAGCGGACTTGCGAGACAGACTTTTTCTGACTATCTCTTTCTCTGTCCTTTCTTTCTTCTTTCTGTTCTGACACACTCTCTCCCTCTCCCATCAATTTTCAGACTATCTCTCTTTCTCTCTCTCTCTCTTGCTGTCCCACTCCACTCCCCCATTCCTCCTTTGCTTCTTCTTCAATCAAATAAATTCACCTGCTTCTTCAAGCGAATAAATTCACCTGCTCTCTTTCTCTCTCTCTCTCTTGCTGTCCCCACTCCACTCGGGCTTCGAGCTGGACGAATCGGATGTGTGGAGCTCGGTCAGCGGCGGCGTCGTCTTGCCGGACTACAGGAAACCGGTGGTGAGTTCGAGGAAGAAGCCGCTGGCGGCGGCGAAGAGGGCTGAGGCGGTGGTCGGGGGGACGGCGTCGTCGCTGCCGGTGAACATACCGGACTGGGTGAGTCCTCTCTTGCTGTCCCCATTCCACTCGGGCTTCGAGCTCGACGAATCGGACGTGTGGAGCTCGGTCGGCGGCGGCGTTGTCTCGCCGGACTACAGGAAACCGGTGGTGAGTTCGAGGAAGAAGCCGCTGGCGGCGGCGAAGAGGGCTGAGGCGGTGTTCAGGGGGACGGCATCGTCGCTGCCGGTGAACATACCGGATTGGGTGAATCCTTTCTGATTCTCTAAATGCATGTGAATCCTTATACGAGGATGAGTCGTGATTATGTGATCAATGGGCCATCTGATAGATTTGGCCATCAGAGAAACATCTAACCAGGATTTTGGAGTCACGCTTGACATATTTGACAGAAAATAAGAACTTCAAAGTCCCAATCAGTTCACCAAGTACCAGTTTAGGCTGAGGATCTGAGAGAAAAGAAAAGGAAAGAAGAGAGAGAAAGGACAAGAGAAAGTGAGAAATTGACGTGAAATGTGTCAGAAAATTAATGAGAAATGAGAGAGAAGGAGAAAAAAATATACTGTCTACTTGTCCGCTACATTATGTAGCGGACGTAAAGGACTCTATCGTTCTCAGAACATTAATGACAGAAACATTAATGACAGAAAGAGAAAAAATGTCTGAAAACTTGTCCGCTACATAATGTAGCGGACGGACTCGGAGGGTATTATTGTCAAAAAAACGCAAAAAATTGTCCGCTACATAATGTAGCGGACATACTTAAAAAAACACAAAAAAAAAGATCTGGGCCGTCCATCTTTCGGGATGGACGGCCAGATCGCGTTTGCAACTTATCCTATTTTGCTAGCGCTCTCAACGATCAGCTCCCATATATATATATATATATGTATATATATATATATATATTTCCTCAGATACAAACCAGTGCATCCAAATTTTGCAGTTCTACAGGGCAAAGGAGAATTACTAATTTGTATACCTCTGTGCTAGGACTCTGCGTACTTATCTGCATGTCATGCGGGTTCAGTACATCTGCCACAGGCTAAATTACTGCCGATGGGGAGCATTATGTATAATATATGAACAGAATGCCAAGAGAGATCATTAGCACAAACTACAAAGCCTTATTAATTCTTGTGTGTACTGCTGCAGGAATCCTGCCAAGAAGTTCAAGCTGTAATAGGTTTCTTGAAACCACAGGTGATTTTCCTTTGAAGCTCGTTCAATGTATTGACCATTCCTGAGCAGGTGCTCCTTGCTAAGCTCGTATGATTTGTTCTTGTTAAAGTTGGTATGAAAATTTGGTCTAAATATATTTGCAGGCTGTTTTTTTGGAGTTAGATTCAAGTCGTGTGGCTGTACTTACCCCTCAGAATCTTAAGGTCTGTGCTTGTATCTTTATATGCGCATTTGTTAAGTTTTCTGGTTTGTTTACTTGTGTACTGTATGTAATTATGCACGTGTATCTGTACTTCTAAGTAGTATCCTTACTTGATGAAAGTCCAGTGATGGCAAGATGCATGATATCTCTTATCCAGAAGAGAGATCTTCGACGTTCTGGATACTCCCCCTACCCCAGCAAATACTTTAGCTGAATTTGGAAAGAGGTGCATTCCGTTTGTTTTGAGAAGGTTCATTATTATTTCTAGACCCTTGAAGCATGCCGGTATCAGAATCTCTGCATTGCCTTAATATGTTAACTGATTCCTAATTGGGGTTTCAGATTGAACCAGTGTCGTAGATTTGGAGTGTCAGATTGCACCAGTGTTGTAGATTTCCTGTGTGTGCTTACAGCCCAACCACCTTCTGTCATTATAGTCTCCCTCTCTCTCCCCCACCTCCACCACCAGCACCATCTTTGCCTTATCTTCATGATTCAGGTAGTGTTATGGTTATGATTTATTCTACTTACTCCTCATTTCTTGAAGTTTGAGGTGGTAGTCGCAGTGACACCTACATTTAGTGATGCTCCAGCCCAAGAACCTGGCACCTGCTCTCTCTCACCCCAACACCTTCTATACCTGTCCAGTCGCAGAACCTTTCACCAGTTTCGCCACTAGCTCCCGCTACTGTTTTGTGCAATTAAGGATGGTGTTCACAGCATGTGGTAATGGGAGTAACCATAATCTTTTCTGATTTTTTTAAGAACAGTAATAGATATGGCCCTCCGCCCTCGATCAAATGCTAGCATAAACACATATCACTGTGTGTTTGGTATGCAGTCCTGTCCCCAGGGTATTCTCTTATAGGCTTGCATAGGTAGCGAAAATACAGGGACTAATAACCGACTGCCCTACCTATGTAATTACCCAATTGTAACTGCTGTTTGGTCGCCTAAGACAAATTTGCTCAGAAGTTGTTTCTGACCAAGTAAAATACGTGTGCTGCATACGTATTTTTAATCCCAAAGAAGTTGAGGCCCTTGTTGGCGAATCAATCTAGGGTTGCTAATATCACATTTTCGCATCTGCAAGGAATCTCAAAGTTGCAACATCTTCATAGTTTTCCTTATGACTGACCTTGCAAAGGGAATAGATGTAAAAAAGGTGGTAGGGATTCTTAAACCTAACCTCCCTAAGGGTTTAGCAGAAATGGGAGGGGGTGAACTTATTAGTCCAGGAATAAGCCATTATTAGAATAAGTGATGAGAACCCTTGTATCTCAGGTGTATCGACCTTAGTTACACAAAGCGGGGGCGGGGGCGGGGGCGGGAGCGGGAACGGGGGCGGGGGAGCGTAAGCACCGAGAAGAATCTGAGGTTGGGAGCGGCTTGAATAAATAAATGCGTAAAGAGTATTATCATTTGTTTAGTATAGTTTACATAGCCAGCAACAACAGACAAGGAGACTTTAAGGACTTGAAGGAAGAGAGAAACAAGGAATTGAGTTGAAAAGGGCTGCTTGATTTTCAGGCATTCTCTTACTTGTTCCATGCATCTCTATCCAGCTAATGGGATCAAGTTCCCATAGTAGCTTGGAACGAGATCCCGTGGAGCTCCTAACTTGGGATCGCAAAAGCGAGTTTCCGAGAGAGAAATATCACCATATTAGGAGTTTTCTGCAACTAAGGTATCGACAAAGAATGTAATCAGAAACATGAAACCTCTCATCTTTTCTCATCAGGAAAAAATCCCAGTTGCTTAGTGTAGAAAACCAAGCAGTTTTATCTTCTTATTTGATGTATTTATTCCGAAAAACAACAGTAGAGGTTTTGGGATTTAGTGAAATCAGGGTTGATGGCAAAACTGATTAGAAATTTACATTCTCAATTGACTGTCTTGTGGTACAAGAGAAAATCTTTTCTAGTGATCTGGAGATTCTTGAAAGATTGGTGTTGTGTTTTTGGTGCTTTGCAATAGCTCCTGAACCGTATTTCAGTTCTTCATAGTAAGGGGTATTACTGAATTTAGAGATTGCCAAGTCGTGAGGTATTTTTAGTGTCAACATCCACCACCATTGTCAAGAGAGGAGTAGAATTTGAATATGAAATGCCCTATGCTGTTTGATAGCTTCTTGGAGGAGCTTAGACTTGCGACTGGCAACGGCATGTAAAATCATTGGATCATATGTCATGTGGCGCTTGGATGATCTGTTAGCAATTTGAGTAGTTTTCATTTGTGTTCTGACCCATCATATTGTGCAAAGCTTGGCTATTGGCCAGACTGGGGAGCCTGCTCTGATGGTCTGAGCTGGGGTTCTGGAATACAGACCCGTAAGGCCAGTCAGGCTGCAGTCCAGAGGCCCAATCAATTTGCTATGGTTGGGTTCTGCAAGTTTTGACCTGCTATGGGTGGCCCGAAGATTTTGTATCTTCCATCTTAAAATAACCTTTTCATTTTATTTGCAAGATACACTTTACTATCCATCTTTCGGGAATAAATTTTCTTTGAATCTAAAGTTAAGATCAATATTTTTAAGCTCGACTATTGTGGATCAGGAAAGGCTAAAACTGCTTAGCTACCACTTATGTTTTCAGACATTCAAAAGTCTCCTGTGAAGAAGAAGAATTTAAGAGTTATACAATTGTGTGGCCTGGCATGAAGTGGCTTTGGGTCAATGACATATTCCAAGCCTGATTTTCTCACAGCGAGTCCCTGCATGTAAGCCGATGGACAGCCACTAGTATTGTTGAGAAGTCAAGTTAGGCATCCAAGTGACCATACTCATATAAGCTTCTGAGAGCTTGTGGCCACAAGCCGCCTTGAGATATCAACTGCGAGATGTTTCACGCTTTACGTAGTGCAGAAGTTGTAGAGCTTTCGGTCGTGAGACCTTTGTCAACATTTTATAGGTTAGGCGTCATGGCCAAACATAATGAGGGTTTTTTGGTACTTTGAAGAGTTTTTAGTTGGCATGCATAGGTTTTTTGTATATGGGATGCATCTACACAAATGCTTTATTTATGAAGTGACATTTACTTGCATAATGCATATGAGCCCCCTGTCCTTTTCTCCTTTCTACATTTCCGCGTGTAGACCTAGTTATAATTACCTTTTCATTTCTTTTGTCTATTGTTATTAGAGTTTTGTTAAAACAACATGCTAGAGGAGCGTAATGCAGTACAAAGGGAGCTTAAATGACCTATATACTCAGAGCAACTATCCAAAACTCTTAAAAGGCCGCATTGCAAGAATCCCCCTTGGCCAGAAAAAAATAAAAAGAGGATTTCAGCTGGTCCCTTCCCTCTCACGCCCTTTTATTCCTTTCCGACCAAATGCTCCGTAACGCCAGAGGAAACACACACTAGACGTAGTTGTTAGTGTTGTACGACACTCTAGACAGTAACCCCTTCAGCGAGACAATATATCACGGGCATTGGAACTAGCTCTATATTCTAGGCGTATCGACGTGTATCGCATCTGTATCGGCCTATACAAACTTTACCTTCTGGCCTTCTTTGACCAAACATTAGGGTCGGGTTAAAATTGACCTGATTCTTAAGAAACTCAATTTTTTCTTCCTTTTCCGCGGGATATCTGAAATGTCATCTTGGGCTGTCGTCTTGCCCAGCCAATCCTCTGTCATTGATAGGAGACATGGAGGTTTCCTCCACGTGAAGTGGATGACGGTCACTGAGGCAACTCGGACACCCTGTTTTTTGAGTCCTGTGCACTTCCATTACTTGATTCTTCAATCCACAGCAATGTAGATGCTTGATTTGTGTAACCGATCTCCCTTTCAAACTCATCTAGTGGTTGGTCTCCATTTCTCTCTTTTCCCCAAGTTGCTGACACTTAACAAAACTTTTCTCGTATCTGTAACTTCTACTGCGTTTTTGGTAGAGTGTTATCTTCTGCCAGTGTAGTGGGCGGTGGGCACTCGCCACCAAAAAGTGGTTTTTATGTTAATAGTTGTTTTTTGCCATTTGGAACTGGGGTATTCCTCTGCTCTGGGTTCTATATACTCATTGTTCACTCCATCTTTATTGTTTTTATATTTTCCAGCTATATGGTTGTTTTTCTATTGCTTTCTCAACAACTACATGTCATGATTTATAAAGTTTAGTTTTATGTTCCAATGTGCTTTATTTACTATCATATTGTGATTGTGAACAGTAACATATTATACAGGATAAGAATCGCGGTACTGAAAATTGGCACTTGGATACGCGATACGTATCTTGATATGACAACCATGTCCTAGAGGTCAAACCACCTCCTGCTTCTCTTACACAGACCTGAACTAAAGTAGTCAATCACAGACTTGATCATGACCCACTATATGAGAAGGAGGCTAAACCATCTTCCACACGGAACAAAATAACTCAGTGACTCCTCATTGGACTTGGGGACACATGGCGATTGTTCACATATATCTTCTCGTGCTTCCTTGATTTGTCCCCACAAGCACTGCTTTCGTAACCACCTCCCGACTAAAAAAAGTACACCTTCAGAGGTGCCAATGGCCTTCCAACCGACTGCCAAGGGAACTGCCAAACAGCTGTGGGAAATGACCGAATAATAAGAACTAAGTGAAAAAAGCAACCAATAGGACCTGCCTTCCAGACCACTCTATCATCCCCGTCACTTGAGAGTCCTGACTAAACAGAGCCTTGGAAGAAAATTGTGCGCTGGTGAAAAACTGAGTACCTCTGGCAACTGCGAAAGCACCTCATCCACTCTCATGTCCTTATTAATGGCTTTGAAAAGAGTGACGGATCAGTCTTACATAGCTCCTCCTCACCATTACCAAGTATCCACACCAAAACCTTACCCAGGCCCCACCTTGTGCATCAAACAAATATGTTCCGAAGTTGTGCATACCCTTCAAGGAGGAGCCATCCGATTGCACCACATTCTTCAAAGACGTTTAATGAAAAACTGCTCTACCTTGCACTACCAACTAGTAAGAACGCCTTCACCAATAAGCCACTGGAAGTCCAACTTCACCTTGTTGGGCACCTAAGAATTGTTGAAGTGACTTTGCAGGTTGCGGTTAACGCCTCAACCACCCTTAATGTGGAAATTTCAGTACCTCCCTGGTCAACAGTTGCTCGGTATTATCCATTCAAATACCTATGTTACATGGACTCTTCGGTTGGTGTGAAGTACCCGTGTGGGACACTCGACACTTGGACATGGGTATGGGATGTGTCCGACACATCTCATAGGATATGACATTATCAATACTATATATAGTTTTTTGTTTAATTAGTTATTGCTTTGATACAAGACAAGTTGTCAATTAAAACCAAATGCATCACACAAAACACCTTTTTACCTTCGAAACAACTAAAAAGCAATAACAAATATGAACATTTTGCCGTGTCCCCGTGTCTTGCGTTTTTAAAATTAGACGAGTCCGACACTTGGACACGTATCCGATCCGGACACTCATACCGAATCCATGTAACATAGTCAAATACTAAAATAACTAAAAACTTGTTCATGCGATCGATAATCTCGTTATGCCCAAAGCAATAATCTTTTTGTGTCTTTTAGGCTAGATGTTAGCAATGCCATTGTCGTTTCGAGCTGCTCCATGCGCTTGTCCATTGCCATACTCTAGTACCGCTTTGGTACGTTCACCAAACCTTTCCCTATTTTGGTTACTACGAGAATAGCTCAAAGAGATATGAAGGATACAGGGCTTGAGAAAATCAAATAAAATGGCTCTTCAAGGTGAGACCAACCTCTAATGATTGAGCTAGGCGACTTAAGTGAAGTTCATTTGGCTGAGGTAATATTTACTAAGAAAAAGCTGAACCTTCGGAGTTTATTCTCTAGGATGTAAGTGATAAACTGCTTTTTTTGTTAGGAATAAATGCATGATAAGAATTAAATTATCTGAGATTCATCTATGCAGCCTATTTGTGAAAAGGGATTAATAAACGAAATTATAGTTTTTTCCCTTCCTTTTGGACATGAAGTGCTATTATGTCAACTTTGTCCTGCATCAAATTTTGTCTACAAGAACTTTTTGATAAGCATGTATATAGTCTTATGCAGTAAGTTTGAACTGAGTCTGCAATGGCACTTTGTAGACACTAAACTCGTTATGGAAGGACTGAGAAGATCACATTGGGGAACCAGTTTTCTCCTGCTTTAAGTGATATCAAATGTAAGCTTCATGTAAGTCCAAAATATCCTCTGACTTAGTTGACATGCCTTCGAAAAGAGAAACCAATTAATATATATTAGTGTTTAAAGCATAATGGTCTGATAAGACCCACTACTGGAACTATGCTATTACTGTGTGGGACTACGGGAAATCCTAACTTATTCAAAAGGTGTATTGGCATAATATATCAAGTACTAAAAGGCAAAATCATCCCAACAGTAATACATTGATTTAGGCCCCTCCCTACCACCCCACATGATTAGCAGCAAGTTAACACGTACATAAAAAGCTATCATTAAGAAGAAGGATAACCAAGCTCCAACCCAACTCAGACAACAACTCTCGTATATTAGTTGCTCCCTTCAGAACAAAACACAAATCTCAAAATAACACAATACAGAGTATGAACCCTCAAACTAGATAGATAAAGAAAGACCAAACGTAACATTTAAAACATCGATACATCAGGTCAAAATGTAAACATAAAAAGGAATATCACGAACACCCATTCACACAAACTCAACCACATATTATCAACAAGACAACAAATAAAATCATTAAGTCTCGAAGATATTGCTTGATTGGAGAGAAGAGAGAGATGTTGTTGGCAAGAGGTGGAGCCAACAACAGCGAGAGGGACTGCCCACAATGGAGACGGCAAGAGGTACTGTTGGCAAGAGTCAGGATCGAACTCGAAGGTGGTGGAGTCACAAGAAAAGCTGAAAAGGTGGATCGCCAGCTTGGAAGAAAAGGTGGAAAGCTGAGGTCATGTTTGAATGCGGCTGAAAGTTAAGTTTGAGGATCATGGGGCAAGAGGCGCTGCTGCCGGCAACGAGAGGTGGTGGAGTAATGGTCGAAGGTAGTGGTCCTAGTGAAGAACTTGGAGCGGCGCTTGGAGAAGTCTGAGTGAGGAATGAGGATCTAGGTTTTTTTATTTCTAGTTTCTATAATAACCCATTTGGACCCATGGGTCGAGATCACCCAACCCAATTCTGACCCATAGGAGACATGGGTCAGGTTGGGGTTGCCCGCAGTGGCAAAAAAACAACGGGTTGGGTTGGGTCCTAAGGGTTGGGATAATTTTTGCCAGCCCTAATTATTGCCCTTAGAAACTTGCTATCTCCTTGCCTACATGAAGAAACAGTATCTTAGGGTGCCCGATCCCGGGCAACAAGTTGTTTGCTGCTCAATGTGAGCCTTCATTGCGTGGTCCAACGAAGTGAGCCAATGGTGACGAGTGTTTATCTTTCTCTGCATGCTGTTCTTGGCAGAATTGCTGATGTCACTTTGATGGATTAGAGCATGAGAATATTGGACACTGGAATGCATGCTCTATCGACCTTGGGCACTCACTAGATGATCTGCTTTTGTTCTCTTTTTCACTGTGAATATATGCATTCTATGCGAGAAATGGTTATTATTATTCTTTCCCAATCAGTGAAGCAGTGGAATGCTAGGTCTTGATTACCCGGTTGAAGAAGGTTTAAGCTATTATACTTTGGACTATTTGTCAGGTGAACTGGAGTAGTTCATCCACTAGTTCAATATAATGAGTACCTGCTGGTCTCTCTCCTCAAGATGTTTTTTGTTAATTATGTTATTTCTGGCCTTAATTTTCTCTTTCCTACCTTTCACTTGTAAATGAGCTCAGTTAATTTCACCAGGTACCAACATTGAGAGAAATGGTGGCAATGTTGAAGAAAAACAATAATTTGTTTGGAGTACTCTACAGCTGGTTTCTTGTCAGGGTATGGTCATGACTCCCAATTTTATTGTTGGACTGTTTCACATGTCTCTTTTTTTTTTCAATTTAAGTGGAACACCTGTGTAGTTCATTATTTTGTTTAGGCATCTTTCTTGTTTCTCACATGTTCTTTATATTTAGATTGCTAATAAGCTTGAGGTTTTCCCTGGTGCGGAGTTTCGTGTGGCATTTGAAGAAGCAATGAAATACGGCGGCAAGGTGATACTTGGCGATCGTCCGGTACATGTAAGCAACCTTTCAATGATTTGTCGCTCTTTCTCTGCCCTTTAGCCTTCCTTTCCTTGGAAACAAGAAAGGTGTACCTTCTGAGTTCCCTCTTCATGTCTTAGACCAAGCACGAAAGGTGCGTGGTTGTGATAGTCATGGAGCTTGGCCCCGGTAGTTAGGGAAAGCTTTTTTGAGTTGAGTTTGAATTACATGTTTATTTATTCAGAGTAGCTTTTTTGTAAGTTTTGAATCTGCGAGTAGGTATGTTCAGCACTCTAATACTGAATATTGAGTTAGCGAAAGCTTTCTGAATTTGAGTTTGAATTACATGTTGATTTAGTCATGGATTTTTTTATTTTTTATTTTTTAAGTTTTGAATCTGTGAGTAGGCAATGTTCAGCAGTCTAAAGCTGAATATTCAGTTCCATGACGTAGTCTCATCATCTTATGGGTCATTGTCTTTATGCTTAATCTCAAGCAACTACCTATGAGGAAATTTTTATTGTTAATTATCTGAAATTTTGAGGTTTACTGAATAGGTAACATTGCGGCGGACATGGGGAAAGATGCCACTTTGGCATAAGACAAAATTAGTGTACTCGTTACTGTTTCAATCAATTTTCTTACCATCCCCTGCAGAAGTTAATAAAATGGTACGCTTCCTTGCATGTTTATATAAAAGATAAGGACAGCCTATATAAAGAATGTTTCACAATGTATGTTGTGATAATTAATGTTGTTTTGACTATCTTCAGCTGAAGGAAATGGATGACGCCGACATGTTGACGCTGGTGATTCAAGAACTGAGCAAGAAGTTCCCTACTCTAATGGAAACCCTTGTACATGAGCGAGATATGTTAGTGTCTCAAAATTTTGCCTGATCATGTTATGAAATCTCCTCTCCCCCCTCGTTTTGGGTTTTTCCTACTCTCCGATTTTGTCTTTGGGGCATATCTTTCCAGGTCGAGTCTGCTCCCATGTAGTGATGTCTACTGTTTTGTAGCTGGTACTTCTTTCAGCACGTACACCCAACATAATGGAATTTATGACGCTTAGAAACATACTTGTGCCATATGCTAAATTGGATATTTTGAGGGGAGAAGAGATGATCACTTTCGTATATCAGTACTTTTTATTCATGGTTAGCTCATGAAAGAGATCTGAATTTTAGGTGGATATAGAATCTTAAACATAGGTTAGTAGATGGCCTGAACTCTGTTCTGCAGTGACCAAATTTTGGGACGTAGAGTTTGTTCTGAATACTGTTATACTTGTCCACATAGAACGCGTGTAGTTGAGGTGTTTAGAAGAGATTTTTGATCTACGGAAATCTAAGTTGTCAAGACAATCAGTTATGCTGTAAGCTTGAGGGTCCAACACAGGAGCGAACTTTCCTGGAAACAGGTAAAGCTATGTGATGAAATGAAGTGTTGGAAGAGCATATCCTCTCTTCCTACCTACCTAGACAACATTTGTCCTTTGCAGTTGAAGGATGAAGAAAGAAAAGAAGAAAAAGAAAACAAAAACGAGGGAGGTAGACGAAGAGCAGAAGATTGAAATGATTTTATCTAAAACTGATTGTGCTGATAAGTGATAATCAATGGAAGATGATTACTCTGCAATTTGCATGCCTACTGTTGCATGTTGCCTGTGTCTTCGGTTCATAAGCTTCATTCTTTGCATTCCTATTTCATATTCAATAACATGTTCGTACATCTAGGTACATGTCAACCACATTACTAAAAGTTGCCAGTGAGCATAGCTCAGTTGTTGCAGTTGTTGGAAAGGGGCACCTTCAGGGAATTAAGAAGCACTGGAAGCAGCCTGTCGAGGTCAGTAAACATTTGCTCTCCTGGCAGTATCTCTATAACCCCCGACAGAAAAGTATATGTGCAAGGAGTGTTGCTTTGACATTTCATATCGCATATCTTTTAGAGAGAAGTCTTCCCTAAGAAATTCATCTCTATGTTGCAGCTGATGGATCTATTGGATATACCTTCCAATAAACCATTTTTTTCTGTGGCGAAGATACTTAAAACTCTTGGAGTCGCAGTTGCTGGGGTGGCCATAGTTTCTGGCATCTCTCGCTCACGCAGGAATTAGTTCAACTTCTGCTTACGCGAAATGGTCAAGAACTTGACTTTTTTTCTTTTTTTTTTAAAATTTTCCCCTCAATAAAGTTCTCCTTTCATTCAAATATTTTGTGGTCGTTTGCCTTATTAAGATAGAAATTGCATACATGTACATTGCTTTAGGCTCGAATTGTGAAAACTATAAATGTGTACTATTCGATCATGCAAATCCAAGTATCCATTTTGCGTCCAACTCAATTCTCCGCTTACAAAATTTTCTTTTTCCTCGTTCTTATTAAGATTTAAGACCGGCTAAATTAGGAGTGAGTCAAGATATTGGGCCTACGCTGGTCAACATATAGCCCATCCAAATGTTTTGCCTTTTTGTGTAGTAGGCTGCTATTTACATTATCAAAGAGATTATTTTCGGGATAATATAACTTTTATCCTTGACATTAGGAGTACAACCAACTACCCAGTTTGACAAATGGACACCATATCCAAAATTTGAAAAAAGTTAACGTTGGATTTTGGTGACTTAAATGAACGATTTTGGGTTTACGTGGTAATTTTATATTCTAAAATGTCAATACTACCTTTAATTCTTTAAGTATGTATAAAGTTCTCTCTCTCTCTCTCTCTCTCTCTCTCTCTCTCATCACTGCTACAACAGTCACCCGCCACAATTGCCACCAGAAGTCCACAACACCTCCACAGCCCATAACCATTATAGATCCGACCACTATCAGACTGATGGCTACCTACGCCTACCACCCCCAACATTTGACCCATGACCATGACTCTATTAAACCCACCACTGTGGCTCCACCAGTCACCAAACCACCAATACACCATCTGGCTTCTCCTTGCCCTTTTCCATTCATTCATCCATTCTCTTTCTTGGTGCCAAAATCACATCATAATACCTCGTACAATTCCACCATCATTACTCTCTAACTTCCCCAAGTCAAAACTCACAAACCTCATTGCACCACAACCATATCCTCTGCAACAACCACCATAGCACCACCAAGGCACCAGTAACACCATCAACCATCCCTGTCTTGACCTAACCCTTATTAATGTTGCACCCAAACCCCACCAAACAACATATCTCATAGTACCGCCATGAATCCACATTGTACCCACAACACCCCAATCTTACCCTTGCCGTCACCACCCTCCACCGCCCCTCGTACCCCAATTCATCAGCCCTCTATACCTCCATCTCAAATTCAACCAAACATCGCCACTTTTACCAAACAGTTGACTTGTTATGTTGGTGATAGTAGGGGTGGGATGCGGTTGCTGTGAGTGGCGTAGAGCGCAGAGGGTTGGGGTAGGGTGGGTGGTGGTGGTGGGTTAGGTCCTAGACTAAGATCTTTATGTGTGTTTTTTTTGCATTTGATTTGTATGAACGGTTGAGATATGACCTACATATCTAATGGTATAGTAGTTACTTATTTAGATGGGTCAATTACGCTGGCCGCCCCAAGTTTACTCGGATTGTCATGCGGCATCCCAAAACTTCATTTCAGCTATCTCGCACATAGTTATGAATACCGTACCGGAGTGCGTACCGTTTTCTCCACGAAACGGTACGTACCGATACCGGTACCGTCTCGATACTGTCTCAAGATTTTCATCAACAATATCTATTTGTATTATTTATTCATCGGCGACTAACAATATATATATATATATATATATATATATATATATATATATATATATATAACTTACAGCTCTTCTAAAATAAACTGTTTATCTTATGGAGCTTGATTTATCATAATTTTTAAAATAAGCTAGTTTGTTAAATAATTATATCTTTGGGTTCAAGAATAAGTTGTTTTTGTGTGTGTGCATGTATGTGTGTGAGCGGGTGTGTGTAAAGTAATACATCATATAGATGAAATAATATGATCAAAGTTTACAGGTATGAAGTAATCAAATACAAGTGAATATTGACAACTTATCAGAAACGATTTTGCAAATTGTAATGAATTTTATGAGCACGAGGCTACATAGGTTTTGATTAGTATTATAGAACTTAGAGTGTCTTTATATGGTCAATTTATAAAATTTTTAATAAAATTTATTACTTTTACATTTTTAAAGGAACCGGTACAAAACACAATATTTCGGGCGGTACGCAGTTTTCGGCCGGTATCACCTGTACTGGCCAATACAACCGGTACCGAACGGTATTTTGACCGATACAAAATTTAAGGGATACCGTACCAGCAAAAGGCAAAAACGGTACATACAGGCTAGTGCGGTATTGATAACTATGATCTCGCATCACAAACTTACGTAAGTATGGCACGAAACATTCCTTGACCACTTTCCGGCAAAAAAACTCTTCGGGATGACGATGTAGCTTTTTTGGAGGGCATTTTTGGCAGATCAATTGCTTTAGGTGCATTTTTTGGAAGGTCAAGTGCTTTGGGGGGCATTTTTACTAAATAAGTTCAATTTGGGGACATTTTTGGCATATGAAAACATTTTTTCAGGCTAAAATTTATGGTGGCTAAAATTTTTCCCGGAGTGGATGGGGGCGATGGTGAATCATGAAGAATTCCACACCACAATTGGCCAGAAAGAGAATTAGCACCGGTTTGGTGGAAGGAGGTAATTTTTAGTTCTTGGTAAGCCATAAGACAAGGCTTGATGATTGGGTGGGAGATAATGGTGATTGGTGGAGGTCGTGGGTGGTGAGTATGCTGATTGGTATAGACAGTGGGTGGTGGGTATGCTGATTAATGGAGTTGGAGGTAGGGTTGCAAATCGGTGGTGGTGCTGTTGGTGAAGATGGAAGGTAGATGTGTGTGTGTGTGTGTGTGTGTGAGAGAGAGAGAGAGAGAGAGAGATGATTGCAACACCACTTCAACGAGTTTATTGGCCGGAATATGGTCGCGGGGTGTTTCATACCACACTTAAATAAGTTTGTAGTGTGAGAAAACTAAAACAAAGTTCAGGGTGCCAAGCAACAATCTGGATAAACTTGGGGGAGCCCAGCGTAATTAACCTTATCTAGAATGTTAAGGCCAATTGTATTCAATGTGGTCAACAAAAATAAGTGATATTTTCTCAAATATGAGTCCTGAAATATAATTAACCCTAATCTCAAAGACATAAATGATATCATCCCATTGCTATGCATGGGACATTTTCTGCAATCTTAAAGCGTGCATTTAAACAAGTAGGAAAACTTTAGGATTAATTACAACCATGTCCCTGAGGTTATAGTAAAATTACACGTGTTCATTAGCTTGGACAAATAACACTTATGTCCGTTGACTGAACTGATTACTGTAATACATAAGGGTTTGGAGCGAAAAGACCAGATTGCTCATGACTTAGGGATCTAATTTTTCAAATGCGGTTGTTTATTTCTTCCCTATTCTCTTTCTCTCTCTTCCTCTCTTCCCTTGCAACTCCAATCACTACCACCACTTCAACACCACCATGCCACCATCTCTGCATCATTGCAACACCACCAACCATCTGCCATATCACCGGAAACTTGAATTTCTGGAGGGTCATTATTCTGGATCTGCCTTATTAGGCTTTAAAAGTGGAGTCAGCCACCAACGAACCTTGCCGTTCTATTGCCACCCATCATTTACACTATCACACACGAGCCTATAACTCAAATCCTCGCCAACAACACTGTCCCCACTATCCTAAAAACCCCACCGCTACAACCAAACCCACTGTATCATTACCAAAACCACCTTACCTATCACCTCCACCATGGCAACCAAACCAAAAACCTTCCACGGCCACAATCACTACTATCAACCAAAGCCAAAATCCATCCACCAAAACCAACACCACCATCCGTAAAAGCCAAAACCCACCATAAGCAATTGTTATTACCAACTGAATTGTATAAAAAAAATAAAATCTACAAATAAAGCCACCAGCGGCGAAGCAATAGTCACGACCCGAATATGATGCATCATGGCTATCTGATCGATTGCTGAACCCACCATGATAGCAGCTGGGGGGGGGGGGAGGGGTGATGAGTGGGCTGAATTGAGAGTTGAAGATGGCTAAGATGAAGCTTCTATTGGTTTGACATTTTCAAAATCTTGAAGGGCGAGATATCTTTATGCAGGGAAGGTTTGATTGGGGGGGGGGGGGGGGTTAGAGAGATAGAAAATTAAGGTTTCAAACTCTAATTTGAAAAAAAAAATAGGGTTCAAATATGTATATAATAATATATAACGTATGTACCAAATAAGGGTAGTATTGATATTTTAAGAATACGTATCAATGACATTAGCAAAAAGTGTATGATATTTTAAATGGATCAACGACGGAAGAACACGGCCAATACCTTTTGAAATTTAGTATTATTGACTGTAATTTTATCCTAACTTTAGGGACATGACTGTAATTAACTCATAACCTCATATCATATGGTCAATTCTACTATGAGTGGGTATTTCGCTAAGATACAAAATTGTTTAAATCAGCTTGTAAAGTTTCTAAAAACAAATGAGATCATATTTTAAAATAACACTGTTCTATAATGAAGTTAGTACGAAAATACCTCTGTTTAACAACTTTTTATTCAAAGGCTAATCATTTTGTCACAGTTAAATTACTTTTGGTAGTTTCTTTCATTAAAGGCTATTTTTTTTATATTTACAAAAAAATTAGCATAAAGAAAATAAAAAGCAACTATAATTTAAGATAAATTTACTTTTAACAAACAACTCCCATACTCATGCTTCAATTGGGGGTAGGGGAAGGAAGAGCTCCAAATCTTGGTCTTTCTAGTGAGAGGTTTGCCTTTATTATTATTATTATTTTTTTTGTTGGACTTTGTGGTCATTTTTTGTCTTTGATTGTGTCAATCCGTATGGCAATCAGAGCAGATATGTGTCGATATATTATATGAGTGGGATGGATTATTTGACGGTTAGTTTGGATACTGCAGATGTTTTGATGGATCTGAAGGTCCAAGTATGCAACCATGGAGTGGTATGTGCGTAATCTTGGCATCCATGTACAAATCATGGGATCCAACCATGGCGGGGTTGGCTCAAATGTGGCGCTCTTTCATCCATTCAAATTTTCGTACAACTCAATGAGTCAAATGAGAAGTGTTGGGGGTTTTGTGTAAATTTTGATCTATGTTTAAGTGGTTCCAAACTAATTTTACAATCTAGTTTCCGTCTTACATTGGAGCTTGTTGTTCTAAGCAATGCTTAGAATGGTTGCATCTAGACCTGGCAAAATATTGCCCGGACCCGTGGGTCGTACCTGCTCAAAAAAGCCGGGTACGGGTACATATAAAAAGGACCCGCTGAAATCAGACTCGTACCCAAACCGATCCGTAATTTCAGGGTCGGTTCGGATCGAATACGGGTAATCCGAATTTACCCGGATTTTATATAAATGGATTTAGGGTTTCATCTCACTTCACTCCTTTTCTCTCCAGTCGCCACTCTCTCTTTCTCTATCTCTCGCTCTCTCTCACTCTACCGCGGGTAATACCATGTGCACAAGATCCACGCCTCCGCCGCCGTATCTCCTCCGTCCGTCGCTGATCCGTGCCACCAATCACCCTTAGTCCACAAGATCCGCTCCTTCGCCGCCGTATGTCCTCCGTCCGTCGCTGATCCGTGCCACTTGGGATGGCAATGGGGCGGGTCGGATGCGGATCTGCTACAATCTGAACCCGCCCCGCTACCCCTGAAATCCCACCCCGCCCCGCACCTGCCCCGCTCCGGGTTCTATAACCTTAATACCACATCCGACCCTAACATACTTTAGAAAACCCATCCCTGCCTCGCCCTGCCCCCGCCCCGCCCAGCCTTGGCACTTGACAGAATTGCTTTTTGAGCTTACATTTCAATAATTTTACACTAAAAAACTGTATCATCATAGAATAAAATAGAGAGATATCAAATTAATGTCCAAAATCCTACAGAATTAATAGATTAGATTACATCACAGTTTGAATAAATGATACCATAATTCAAATAGATTACAAATTTTCAAAATAGCTTAACTTCAATACAAATACCACAAAATAATCACTTAGAAATAGCAAACACGAATACAACAAATAGCACAACAATTTCCAAAGCGACTTAGTCCAGCTGGTCTTCACTCGAAATACAATGGAGTCATGATTCATTGTTAAAAGTTAAAAGAAAAAAATGACGTTAACATAAATAGATAAAAGAAAGTAAAGAGTGAAATTGAAATGAAGTACAAATTGCATAAGGAGTCTTACATCCGTAACACATGAGTTGTCCACATCTTTGTCATCATAAATTGTTGAATATCCCTTATGTGCTAGATTAGATACACCTATGTAACACAATAGTACAAATTTAAAGTGCATGTCAAAATTCAATGTATAGTAAAATTTAACTCCACAAATAAATTCAAGAATGACTTACCTCTCATTTCAGCAGCCCATAACCAGTCTTGAGCACACATTAACGCTTCCAATGTCTTTGGATGAAGCCTACTACGGTGAGGACTCACTAACCTACCACTTGTGCTAAAAGATGCCTCCGATGCGACCGTAGATATGGGAATAGCGAGAATATCCTTGGCCATCAGCTGTAATGTCGGATACTTCAATCCATTAGTCTTCCACCAAGCCAAAATATCAAAGTCCAAACACCTAGGCAACACATCCTCCTCAAGATAATGATCCAACTCAGATTTCACTGCAGTCTTTCTCTTCTTCTTGATATGTTCATCGAAACCTTTAAGAGAATCTTGACATCCAACCTCTAAATGCTCTTGCGAGCGAACAGATGATCCAATACAAGTATCACTAGCCTCTCTATTTTGGTATTCACGAAGAAGTCTATAACAAAGTGAAGACACCTTATCAGTTTCGGTCTTCTCTCCCGACCCATAAAGCTTGCTATAATAATACTGAATCAACTCCATTTTATACTTAGGGTCCAACACTACAACAACCGCCATGATTCCATGAATACCCAACCAATATTTATCAAACTTCTCAAGCATATTCTTAGCCATACTTACAATCACGTCACTTGAGCTCACGAGCGACTCACTTAATGCCATTCTGATCTCACAAATCTTAGGAAAAAATAGGTTAGCTGTAGGACACTTTGTGCCCGAAAACATCTCTGTTGTTTCATAAAACAACCTTAAATTGCCCCATATCTCTCTGGCAAAAGTCCAATCCTCTTCACTGAGACATGTCTTATATTGAGGCTCCCGTTGCTTTAAGCGAGAAAAAACATCTTTATACAGAAAAACGGTTTCAAGCATCAAAAAGGTTGAGTTCCATCTAGTAGGACAATCAAGTGCCAACTTTTTTGTACTTGAAATGCGCAATTGACGAACAGTCTCTTCAAAATTTTCATCTATCTTTGGTGTTGCCCTCCAAAAAGCCACACTCTCTCTAATCTTTTCAATTCCCTCTTTTATCACACTTAACCCATCTTTAACAATCAAATTCAACACATGTGCCGAACACCGCATATGAATCAATTCACCAAACAACAACAAAGAACTACAATCCAACTTAAGCATCAACTCATCAATAATCTTATCATTCGTACTACAATTGTCAACCGTGATTGTGGACAATTTTCCATCCACGTTCCAATCAAGCAATGTTTGTGACAAAGCACTGCAAATAACTTCACTAGTGTGTGGACATGACAAATATAAGAACCTATAAATCACAAATTTGAACACTTATATATGCTAAAGCAAGTATAAAAATAAATTGTAAAATACCATTATTGCAAAAAATAAAAACATACTTCAAAAGGCGACTTTGAAGAACAAAGTCTTCATCGATAAAATGTGACGTGACAGCCATGAATCCCTTTTTTTGATTGCCAGAAGTCCACAATTCCGTAGTGATTGCAATCCTGCTTCTTACCTCCTCCAACAACTTCATTGTTTGCATCCTCTCATGGTCATGAATCTTCATAATATCGTTATTTATTGTGTTCCGCGTTGGTACCTTAAATAATGGTTAAAGTGCAGACGAATACTTCCTAAACCCCACGTGCTCAACAATAGATAATGGGTATTCATGCAAAATTATCATGCTCCCAAGCTCTTTCCTAGCAAACTCCTGATCGAATGTATAATTACCTAATTCAGGCTTAGTATTTGCTTTTCCCATTATCCCAATCAATAGCTTTTGTCTAACATCCGGTTGCCTTAGACGTTTACATATGTCTAAATGCGTACGCAGATGAGTAGTCCCATTTTTTGGTTTAGCCCCAAGAGTTTTCTGACAGTGAATACAAGTTGCTGTCACGTCTCCACCATTTTTTTTTCCTTTCAAAGTGCGTCCACACAACACTCTTCAAATTATCATTATTTAACTCATCCGGGCCACTTTCAAGATCAATTGGTTCGGAACCAGACACTCCCATACTTGTATTTGGTGTTGATGGAAGAGAATTCTGATCCTCCAGTGTAGCTCTAGGGGTTTGCACCGGAGATGGTGCGATGGGCGAAGACGAAATTTCATTGGAAGACATAATTTTATCTATATATTCATCCAAACACAAAGAAAACTCTATCAAAAATTTGTAATTGCAAGCCTATAAGAGAATGACATTTCAACTAATTTCTGCAGAACGAAACTATTCATCCATGTATATGATCATATTATCCCATTTTTGACACATTTATCAAGTTGTCAACTGAGGCTCGTCCATTGCAGATTGAGGATAACTAAAAATAAAGCTATATAGAAGGTACTAGTCAATCGCATGCAATCCAGTTTCATACCACTTAACTACGAAGTTATATACGTCCAAGGATTAAATTGTCAAAATAACCCGACGTCCAGAATTTGGCAAGAAAAGTAATTTACAATGCTAGAGGATAGATAAAGTTGCTTAAATTGATTTCGTTGCCATTGCAAACACCATGCTACTGCCAAACTGCAAATGTGCTTAAATAGACTAATCAATAAAAAATTGCTTAAAAGAAGATAGGCCACGAACAACCATTTTATTAACCCACAAAAACTTCTGCACAATACTACTATTAATTAGAAAACTAGCTAAATTTATGAGGTGTTTCCGGGATCAAATGGCATTGAAATAGCCATCTATCAGGATAGCCACAATTTCCTTTAGCGTCCAAGCCATTATACCAAGAGGAACCGTGTTTCTCCCCCAGAATTGGTAATGGACGCCGATACCTTCTTACTTCAAGATCAAAAGTACAAAAGCTTTCTTTTTTTTTTTTTTACAGAATCTGATGAAGAGAATAAAACATAATTCATAGAATCTGATGCAAAATAAGAGGAATGTATTGAGAGTGCTCAGTGGAAGGAGAAGTCATATATAAAAATGGGCTCACGGCAAGATTGTTAGTCTTGTCCACTGCCCTGCAAACACCCAAAGGTGCCTTGTCTCATCATAGCAGGTATACATTCCTCTCATGTGCCAAGGTAAACAAAGCATACTAATAACAATAATATGGACTAAACTAGGTGCTTCAGTGTGTGTAACAATCAGATCATAGATTTCATAAAAAAATCTCACTGAAATCCGCTAAGATAATAGAGTTATCATCATAAGCACCAGATTCCCTCTGATCAACTCATAACCAAAGAAGCAAGAATAAAGCTTGAAAAGAAGGATGAAACGGGGTCGATTTCGAAAGGGGTTTTGATGCTCAGACAGCCAAGGGTTTGTCTTCAGTCTCTGGTAGAAGACCCAGATCAGAAACTCTAGTCCACAAAAGCTTCATCACCGCGAGACACATAACAACACACAGTTAAACAGAAAAAAATACGAAAACCCTCAAGAGGATTGACCAAAATCTGGTGAGGGACAAATGACGAGGAGGAGATTTGAGCCGCCAGACGTAGAGCAGAAGATCTTGTGGTGAGGGGTGAGAAAGAAAGGGGGAGGTATATATAGGGCCACCCTTGTATATGTGTGATGCAGCTAG